>JADRCD010154848.1:0-14574 GCA_019843815.1 Montemys delectorum | reverse complement strand
ACACACACACACACACACACACACACACACACACACACCCACACACACACACACAAGATTGCAATGGTATTTATCAGCAGACAGTGATTGCTGACTTACAGTCTCTGTCCAGTTTAATGTCTAGAGCAGTCCTGTTTTGAGACAGAAGTCAAAATCAGTTTCTGTTAGTCTCCTTCCTGTCTCATTCTGTAGGCCAGGCCTACAGAAACAGCATCTACCTAAGCCCTGTTCGTGGCCAAAACAGAACTTAGAGGCATTAAAAAGAACAAACAACAAAACCCAGGGCCTTAAGGTACGGCTCTCCTCACAGTGCAGCTTTGCTACCTCTGCCAAATCACACTGTCAAAGGAAATCAGGTGATGAAGTCTAATACCATGGACCAGAAGGTGAATGCTCTCTACAGAGGAACTAGGAGTTTATGTTTTCTAAACAATAACTTAGAGCACCAATACAATAACAAGACATTCAAATAAATTGCGGAGTGGTTAAAGGATTGTACTGGAGGTCAATTAGATATCCTGAGAAAGGTACATTTAAGCCTTTTTGTGAAATGGTAATTTTATTTTATTTTTTTGTTTGTAGAACATGATTTTAATATTTTAACTGTTGATATTCAACAAACAGAATAGTTATTTTAAGATACACTTTGTTGTTATGTCTCCCTTTTCATTTATGATTTTATTAATTTAGATACTGTCTCTGTGCCCTCTGGTTAGTCTGGCTAAGGGTTTATCTATATTGTTGATTTTCTCAAAGAACTAGCTCCTGGTTTTGTTGATTCTTTGTATAGTTCTTTTTGTTTCTATTTGGTTTGATTATATTCTGCTGTCTACTCCTCTTGGGTATAATTGTTTCTTTTTCTTCTAGAGCTTTCAGGAGTGCTATCAAGCTGCCAGTGTTCTCTTCAGTTTCTTTTTGGAGGCACTTAGAGATATGAGTTTTCCTCCTACCATTGCTTTCATTGTGTCCCATAAGTTTTGGTATGATGCGTGTTCATTTTCATTAAATTCTGAAAAGTCTTTAATTTCTTTCTTTATTCCTTCCTTGACAAGTTATCATGGAGTAGAGCATTGTTCAGCTTCCATGTGTATGTGTGCTTTCCATTGTTTTTGTTGTTGTTGTTGTTGTTTGTTTGTTTGTTTTGTTTTTGTTTCTGTTTCTGGTTTTTTTTTTTTTTTTTTTTTTTTTTTTTGTTATTGAAGACCAGCCTTAGGCCATGGTGATCTGATAGGATGCATAGGATTATTTCAATCTTCTTGTATGGGTTGAGGGCCCCAGTTACTTCCGGTGTTGGGGCAGGTGTTGTGTCCTCCTCCGAAATGGTAACTCTATATGCTGCAATCCTGCTTCCTTGCTTTCGTCACCATTACTGAGGAGATTCCCTTCCTTTTCCCTGACTAGGAAGTTTATGTTTAGAAGTGCTCACCGCCGAACTATGAAAACCAGGCAAGGCAGTAAGACAAGCAAAATAGGATGAACAAACACTTGGCCTAGAAGGAAGAAGTGGAATATTTCTCTTTTCTAAAATGCTACAGTGTTGTGTGAAGAAACCTAGGAAAGCAGTACTAGAAGTAATAACTGAGTTTAACAAGGCCACAGAGTACAGGATGGAAATATTTTTTTTTATATGATAGCAAAATGAAACTCTAAGTGGAATGAATCAATTGCATCTTAAAGTTACATCCAAAATGTTGAATGAATATATTTTTACAAAACAAGTGCAAATCCATGAAACTTTGCTGAAAGAAAGAAAAGACCTTCTCAACCAATTTCAGAATGAGTTATAGTCATGACTAATTATGCATCACAATTAAGACATTAACGTACCCAAAGGTGACATATGAGTTCAACTTAAAACAAGTGACCCATTTCAGCAGCATTTTTGTAGTTTGGAAATCTGATTATAAAACTTTTCTATAAATGCAAATGAAAAAAAAAAACTTACACGAAAATATATAGCAGTCTTATTTATTTAGCCCCAAACTGAAAGCAATGCAAGTATTCATGAGCAGAGAAATGAGCAAGCATAATGTAATACACAATGAATTTTTTTCTCAGCTACAGAAAAAAATTCTTTATCTATGCATCACTCTTAAATAGAAAAAGAAATAGGAATATACCAGGTGAAAGGAGCTAGACACAAAGAACACACATTTTAAGAGTACGTATTCTACTCATATAAAGCACCTAATGTTTGAACTAATTGAGACCAGACTGTAACTGCTAAAAGTACTAAAATGTTATTTATCTTGATTCACAGGCCCATTTTATAAGTGTACACATCTTTTAAAAGTCAACAAATTATTCCCTGAAAATGGATATTGATTGTTCTACTGCTGACAGGCTGAAAATATTTACCAACCTTTGTTAGTACGTATTTCATATTAATACATGGAATAACTCTATTCCAGGCATAGTAAGAAGTGCCTTATAATTATAGATATTTTTAAATGTTGATAGAGAATTTTATTACTTGAGACTATACCAAAGGATTCCCAAGCCTATTTCAAGATGATTATAATCTTTATAAAACATTTAAAAGAGACTTATGCAAATGTTTTATTATCATTTTAAAGAGTAAAAAGTAAATCTAACTACTGTAAAATTAAGTCATCTGTACAAGGTAATCCAGCTATTAAGCAGAAGATTAAGAAACCTAATTCCAGTTCTCTCTCTGTGAACCTGCAGTTTTCTGTTTTCTAAAAATATGTATTTCGGTATATTTGTCAAAATTAGAAATTGACAGAGATTTTTTTTCCTTATGGAACGTTTCCAAAAAGAGGCCAATATAGTTAACACATCACTACCTAACTTTGTTCTTTTAGCTATGTTTATTGTTAATGACTAGCCTCATTTGCAACTCACACTGGAAAGAACACTACTTCCTATGGACTGTATTTATCTTGGGTGGTTAATGACCCTGCAGCCAGCATCCACCAAGGTTACAGCTCAGGGAACTCTTCCAAAGCACCCATTAAGAGGGTTTTGGTGATTATTTTTCCACTGCCTTTAGAAGAAAGCTCCCTGTGAACTCTTGCCTTCTGACTCATCTGCCTAGTCCAGCACATTACACTGTGCCCTAAAGGCAACCCATCACCATGCTGTCAGAAATTCAGCTTAAGACATGAGATTATTTCTCCTGGGAAAGATGTTTCACAACCCTCAAGCAATCTCCTGGAAATTTTAAATGTTTTTTTTTTCTCCTTGTATGAGCACTTTATACTTAAAACAAAGCAAAAATACACATTTCCTTTGCCAGATATTTTCTTCGTCATTGTATATTTGCTGTTAGTGATAACTATTCAAGATTTAGCATAGCACCTTCTCCTTACCCTACTTTGTGTGTGTGTGTGTGTGTGTGTGTGTGTGTGTGTGTGTGTGTGTGTAGAGCAGAAAGGCAAAGAGGAAGAAGATGAGGAGGGGGAATAAAAACAGAAAGCTATTAAAGTAGGTGTTTTATCTAATTATGCTGAGCAAGAATTTCTATTCTATGACAACTGAGAATATGTTCATGTTTCCCTTCCCCTTTCAGACAATGGAGGAAAGAAAGCTAAAAACATAATTTACTTCGGGAAATAACTTCCTTTATGATAAATACACATTTATATTGAAGGATGGACTTGGCTATGTCCATGCTTAGTCATTTCCAGAGTAGTATTTTGTTCTCTTCACTAGAAAAAGAACATTTTCCCCCTTCTGGCAATCTTTGAGACTTTTGATAGCATTTGAACTCTCAGGAGGTAAGGTTGGGGTGGGGGTCTAAGCTCAAAAGTAAATACTGAGTTAACATGTGGAGAAAATGGCTGCCTAAAGATTATTCAATGGAGGACAAAAGATATCCATTCTCTACTAACTGGTCCAAGTCTAAAAGTTACCTGCAATTTCTGTAGATTAAAATATGTCACACTTGTGAAGAAATGAAAGTTTAATGAGGACTGATCTACATAATGAAGCGCATAGGTTTACAGGCCAGTAACCTGTGGATGAAGAGACCTGAGAAAGGTACAGATGGATACTTTCAAGGGTACAAGAACTGACAGCAAATTGCTTTGGCTGTACAACACTGAGCTCTTATTTCTTGTATATAAGATTTGAAGGATGTCCCTTGACATTTGCATATCAGTTTTATCTTATACTGCATGAAGAGCTGAATATATTTACACTGAAGCTGTTTTTTTTTTTTTTTGTAGGACTAGAGAGAAAAATGAACGAACAAAAGAATGAAGCATGGGGTGTTCTGGTAGAGCAAATCCTCATAATATAAAATCTAGTCTGCCAGACTACAAAAAAAGTGATCTTACTTTTTTGGAAAAATAAAATGTATTTGTGGAATATGGAAGAAAAATAATTTTAATTTGCACAGACCAGCATGATGATATTAAGAGGTAATGTTCTCAGCAAAGCAATTCATCATATCATAAACTAGGCTGGCAACTTATTCCTATTCACAGACAGACAATATTTCTATTGTACTAATACGCTACTGGGTATCACTTAACAAAATAAGATTAAAGGGATCAAAGACGCAGAAGTACAAAGTGACGGTAGAATAAGGTCACATGACTTAGTCCCCCTCCCCCCCCCTCCCCGGAGACTGCAATGAGTCTACCTGCCTTTTAAGGGGTTACTATTTTTAAACATTTCAAGCCTTCAATACATCTTGTCTAGGTTATTACTGTGGTAAAACACCATGACAACCTGGGGAAAACAGAGTTTATTTCAGCTTACAACACTCAGATTTGCCTGCATTGCTGAGGGAAACCAGGGCAAGAACTCAAACAGGGCAGGGACCTGGAACTAGGAGCTGATGCAGAGGCAATGGAGGAGTGTTCCTTCCTGGCTTGCTCCTTAAGGCTTCCCTAGCCTGCTTTCTTACAGAACCCAGACCCTTCAGCCCAGAAGTGGCTCTGCTCACAGTTAGCCATGCCCACTCATCTGTCACCGATCAATAAAATGCATCACAGTCTGGCTCAAAAGCCAGTCTAGTGAGGGCATTCTCTTAATAGAAATCCCCTCGTCCAAAATTACTCTAGCCTATGTGAGGTTGACTTAAAACTAGCCAGCAAACCTCATTAGACATGATCAAGAAGTATTAAGTATACTACTTTATGTCAAAGCAGACCCTTTATAGCCCAGCCTTTATTAATGTTTGACATTTAAGTACCCTAAGTAGTCTTTCTTAGTAAAATAATACAGTCGCCTATTAATATGTTGAATACACAGTTCCCATTGAAGTATTAGAAATTAGCATAAACCTAATGCTTAGTAATTACCATGGAATACAGTAATGTGACTTTAAGTGTTTTAGTTCCTGTCTAAGTCAGGGCTTCTATTCCTGCACAAACATCATGAACAAGAAGCAAGTTGGGGAGGAAAGGGTTTATTCAGCTTACATTTCCACATTGCTGTTCATCACTAAAGGAAGGCAGGAAGGCTGGTCAGGAAGCAGGAGCTGATGCAGAGGCCACGGAGGGATGTTTCTTACTGGTTTGCTTTTCTCTGGCTTGCTCAGGTTGCTTTCTTATAGAACCCAAGACTATCAGCCCAGGGATGGCACCACGCACAAGGGGCCCTCCCACCTTGATTACTAATTGAGAAAATGCCTTACAGCTGGATCTCATGGAGGCATTTTCTCAACTGAAGCTCCTTTCTCTGTGGTAACTCCAGCTTGTGTCAAGTTAACACAAATCCAGCCAGTACAATTGACCCCTTGTCAACTTGACACACAAAAACATCACTATTAAGCCTCAACTCTTACTTTCTTATTCATCCCCAAGATCTAAATAACTTTAAAAGTCCCACAGTCTTTGCAAATTCTTACATATTAAAATTTCAATCCCTTTAAAATATACAATCTTTTAAAATTCAGTCTTTTTACAATTAAATGTCTCTTAACTGTGGGCTCCACTAAAATACTTTCTTCCTTCAAGACGGAAAAATATCAGAGCACAGTCACAGTCAAAAGCAAACACAAACTCTAACTATCCAATGTCTGGGATCCACTCACAATCTTCTGGCCTCCTTCAAGGGCTTGGGTCACTTCTTTAGCCCTGCTCTTAGTAGCACACACCTTGTCTTCTAGGCTCCAGCTACCTGTACTCCCTGATACTGCTGTTCTTGGTGGTCATCTCATAGTACAGATATCTCCAAAACACTGCTGTCTTCTGCTGCAACTAGGCTTCACCAATAGCCTCTCATAGGCTCTCTTCATGGTGCCAAACCTCAACTCTTTTGCATGACTCCTTCAGTCATGGGCTATCAATTACAACTGAGTTTGCACCTTCACCTATGGTCTTCCATGACTTCTCACAGTGCTAAGCCTCAGCTGTTCTTCATTACCCCTTCATGCCTTCAAAACTAGTACCACCTGGGTGACTCTCACACATTACCAAGTCCTGCTGCAGCATGAGGTACAACCTTGGCTATCTCTGGAACAGCCTCTTTGCTCTCAGAAAACACTTCCCAGAAGATTTTACCTCAATGATACTGGTCTCTTCTTAATCACCACTAATTTCTTAGCTCCAGCAAACCAGAATCAATAGTCCTAGCAATGCAAAGGTTTCACTTTAGTAGCTCTGGTATCCTGTTAATCACAGCTTATTCTTCAACTCCAGTAACCAAAACCACAGAATCTTCACAATCAAAATAGCAATGGCCCTGATAAAAGTCTTTAATCTTCCCTCTGAAATTTCACAAGCCAGGCCTCCATCTTCTGCACTATTCTTGACTTGATCTTCCAAGATCCTACACAACATCCCACAGAGCTCTTAATACTGAATGGCTCTTCCAGCCCAAAGTTCCAAAGTTCTTCCACAGTCTTCTCCAAAACTTTGTTGGGTTGTCACAGGAATACCCTACTATGCTGGTATCAATTTGTCTTAGCCGGGGTTTCTACTCCTACACAAATATCATGACCAAGGAAAGGATTTATTCAGCTTACATTTCCACATTGCTGTTCATCACTAAAGGAAGTCAGGACTGGAACTCAAGCAGGTCATGAAGCAGGAGCTGATACAGAAGCCATGGAGAGATGTTTCTTACTGGCTTGCTTCCCCTGGCTTGCTCAGTTTGCTTTCTTATAGAACCCAAGGCTATCAGCCCAGGGACGGCACCACCCACAAGGGGCCCTCCCAGCTTGATCACTAATTGAGAAAATGCCCTCACCTGGATCTCATGGAGGCATTTTCTCAACTGAAGCTCTTTTCTCCGTGATAACTCTAGCTTGTGTCAAGTTGACACAAAAACCAGCCAGTAACAGTTCCTCTATTGTTCCTATGGTAAAATATCATGACTAAAAGCAACTAGGAAAGAGGTTATTTTGGCCTGAATATCCAGGGCAAGAGTCCATGAATGATTGAGATATATTGCAGCAGGCAGCCTGAGCAGGAAGCTGAAGAGTAAGCTTAAGCTGAGCAGAAGCTGAAAAGGCAAACTGGAAGTGGGTAAAGGTTGTGAACTCTTCAAGTCCATCTCCCAGTGATATTCTTCCTCCAGAAAGGGTGTAGACTCATAATTGTTCCAATAACCTCCCTGAAAAACAGCATTACCTGTCACAGATCAAGTGTTCACATACGTGAGAGGTATTTATTACTCAAATAACACGTTAGTGACATTGAATGCTTCCGGGTCATTTTACAAAAGTGTTATAAATCTTGACTTTGGAAATTACTTTTACTTCCACAAATGACTTCCTATAAAACAAAACTGAAAAAAAAAATGGCTGGGAGGGTCCATGTCAATGATTTTATTTATGGAATTAAGTGATGTGATTAGAAGTTTTCCTGCATATTTTTAAAATTATTATATTTGGAAGAAATATTTCATAATTTAGAATTTATCATCATTTAAATATAATGCTCATTAATATAATGTGGAAAAATATACAAGAAAGTTAAAGAAATAGATCAAAGAGGAAAGAATGAAAAAGAATTATATAAAGAGAGAATCAGAAAGAGGGGGGAGAGGAAGAGAAAGATGGATGGCAGGAGGGAACAATCCCAACTTGTTTAATAAAGAGCAAATAATTACACAATTATCTCCAATGGGTAAGAACATTAAAAGATAGATATACTAGGGTATTGGCCAGTGACTCTCTGTTGCCAATGCCTGAGACTCTCTGCCACTGATGCCTGGGGCTGTGTGACTCGTTAGTTAAGAGGAGGCAATGCATAATCAGGAGATATTTTATTATAGGAAAGAGAAAACAGGCTAGTCATGACCAGGGAGAGAAAGAGAGAAAGAAGAAGAAGGAAAGGAGAGGAGAGGAAAGAGCAAGAGAAAAAGCAAGAGATGGGGTAGAGCAAGAAAAGGAGGAGGGCAAGAGAGGAAGAAGGCAAGAGGGAAGACAAAGAACAAGAGAGAAAGGAGGAGGCAAACTGTCCCTTTATATATTGTGAGGTGGAATGATCTGTCTGTGGGAGGTGCCATGCCTGGCTTTGGTAACATGACTGGGGGTAGGGTCCAGCTAGAATGCTGGGAGCTTAGGGCATTGTCTATGTGACAGAGCACACATCTCCTGCAGGGGGTCTGTGAGAGGTTGTGATTGAAACAGGAGCCAGGGTCCCAGGAGTCATGGACGAACTACTTCCATCACTTGCAGGCAGAAATTATCTCCCACTGGGGCTTTGGGGTCCCAGACCTCTTACTCGACTGGGCCCAGGTTGCCTGAACAGACCACTGCCCTACACCAGGGTTCTAGGCAAGTATGATGCTTCCTTTGAAATGTTACAATAGAAAAGCCAGTTCAAAGGAGAAACAAACTTGACCAGCGACAAGGGGAACAATGGGAATAATATGTTGAGGCTTTTAAGCCAGGAGGAAATAACTTGCATGCAGCAGGTAAAAATCTCATCCATTTGGAGTCTGAAAGAGAAAGGAGAGAATCACTCTCATTTCCAAAAGGGGTGATAAGACAAAGTGCTTCTGAAACATGAAGAGAGAAATACATCCGACAACCAAAAGCCGACTCTGCTGCCATAAGTTTTCCGAATGTTTTCATAAATGTCATGTGTCTTGAAGTAGCACCATAACCCTCTTCAGTACAATTCCCATTCATTCACTAAAGAAGCAACTTAGAAAATAAGAAATCAAAAGTCAAGAGGTCATAGTCACAATCAGCACTGACTTTTGAGTCAACTGCCGTTTAACTGAAGTCAGTCAGACCCGGGAACTGCTCTCACTACCAAGGACATTATTGCCTAAAGGGCTAATGAACATAGTATGAAGTCAGGAGTCTTGTGTAAATCGTTTGTATTAAACTTGAAAAAAGTCATCACTCACTGCCCCCTTCCTCTCCCCAAAATTATTGATAAGACAGATGTGAGGGTTGGAAGTCTCAGAACATTTAAAACTCTAACAAGACATCTGAATACACACCCCAGCTCAATCCACTGTTAGTAGCCTGACACTGAGTTTGTGTGTGTTTTCACTTAGTATAGTGTAATTTCTGAATATTATTTAAGTGAATTAAATGGCAATGTGCTCTTCTCCCAGAGAGAGGAACCTTATTTACTTATTTATATCACACAATTCGGTTTTTGGAGAGAAGAGATATATGCTCATGGGATAGTGGAGAATGAAATCATAATTATGTTCCAACTGGATAAGCAATAGACTGAATCATGCCTAGCTCCCCAATTAGCCATGATCATCAAAACTCTAGTTGCTATCTTGGCGTGACTGTTCATATTTTTTAGGAACATATGGAGCGACTGTAGACAGCACTGTCTGACAATTAAAATCTCAATGATCATAGTGCTTCAAGATGTCTGCTCGCTAATTAGAAAAGTGATTGAGGAGGCACATTTTGCAAGTGTGTTAGAAGTCAGAGTTAACTATCGTTATGTTCTTCTATACTGAAGGTTATGGGTCATTTTCTCTAACAACAACAACCACCAAAAAAAAAAAAAAAAAAAAAAACTATTAGGTTTCACCATCTGTCTCATGGGATTAAACTTTAGAACACAAATATAAAACAATCATTTTTGCTTATAAGAGACTCACTGAAAACATGGCTACAGATGTTTCCTAAAGAGCAATGTAAAGCAATGAGGAAACTCACGGCAGGAAGTACACAGTGGCTGCAGTTGGAGTTTGATACTCTCTTTTTCTCCCTTTAGATGCCCTGACATTAGGGGGAGTGTGTTAGGTTTTTCACTCATCTCTTGAGGTGCTGAGTACACAGGCTTAGGAATGGATGTCTTGTCACCTCCCACACTACTCTCTACCCACATCCCTTCATTGTTTTGTCTTTGTTTTCCTCTGGAAAACTCTTCACATCCTCTTTTTCCACCCCCAGCACAATTCTCTTTTAGTATTTCCATTTGTCTATTGCAATAAGAATCAGAGTTCTATAGGAAGTCAGTGCAAAAGTCCATGACAAATTGTATGTTAGTTGTGTATTCCCAAAGAAAAAGAGAAATGACTACATCAATAGCCTGGAAAAAAAAATAAAATGAATCAAGGAAAAGAGTGGATAAACACAGCCATCATGCATAACCATTTCCTGATTAGATGAGAAACGAGTAAACACCTCTCCAGTTGGACCCAAACCGGAAAGAACAGGAGTATCCAAAGGTATCCAAAGGTTTTACAAAGGGTATGCAAACGCCATTTACTGATTCTGTCTTTGATGCTTTCCATGAATGTTCAGTCTCATTGGACAGCCCAAGTCTCCATTGTAAGACTCATTAACTAAGCTAGGATTCACAGCAGTATCTCTCCCTCAGATATTCTCTCCCACCTGAGAGTTTTCTGACTTTTCCTTAAGGAATGTGCTTTAGTTTTGCTTTCTTTGAACCCATTTCTTTCTCTGTTTTTCTTCAGAAAGTAAGACAGGGAACTCAGGAGCCACTGGCTTGAACCAGGATCATCTAGCACCCTAGTTCATGCAGTAAGAATACAAGAATGAAGAGAGGCATCTAGTGCTCAAGTAGCCTATATTATTCCTTTGCAAAAGTGAGTTTCGAGCAGAATTGCAAAGCTGAAGAAGAGCAGTATCCAGAAAGGTGGTATATGACTGTAATTTCAGGTATTTTAGAAGGTAAGACAGGAGAATCAAATGTTCAAGGCCTGTTGTGCTATTAGGCTTAAATAACTTCGTCTGAAAACATTTAAAGAGAGTAAAAGTGTCGGAGAATAGTGTAGGGATGGTAATTCGTGCTAACCTCCACTCAGAAGAGAACAAAGTACATTTGTAAGTGTGCAGGTGATGTGAGGATGGGGAAGTAGTCAGGAGCATCAATCACAGCTGCTAGCTTAAGGGCTGGCCCAGTTAGACCCATGCTCACTATCGCTGCTGAGGACTTTGGACTTGGATACTTTGCCACCAAAAGATGTACTTCTCTGACCCCACTTCCAAATGCTACTTGTGTTAAAAAAAACTCAGCCATCAGGAAGGCTAAGCTGAGGCTCTACAGCTTCTGACTAGAGCACAGTGATGGAAAACCCAAACACTTTTAGGACTTTGTTGAATGCTTTAAGTTAGAGCAAAACTCCAAAGCCCTACTTTGCATATGGTTAGGAAACAATGGTGTGATTTGCTGTTTCAAGGCAATAAGGATGAAATCTTGCTGTGTGTGGAATGACCTAGGGAAATGAACTAAATGCAGACCCAGGGCACCACTGTACCATACTAATTTCTTATTACAGCTCATGGGCTCAGGTAAACAACCAATTTATGCCTTCATCAGTAATTGGATATTATTGCAATTCATCCCCAGACAGATCCCGTTGAAGCTGTGTAATTTTCTTCTCATGTGAGATATATAGTGGGAAAGCTGATACAGAAATAGGATTCAAGTGTTCTGAGATATCTTATTAAATATCTTATTAAACTAAACATAGGATAAAAATTCATATGCCTGGAAAAATCCATAGAAAACATTTCCTTTCTTGAACTATCATCCCCATACCTCTAATAATTGAAATTATTTTCAAAAATGTCTCTGGTAATCTTTGAGAGGCTATAATATTCATCTTAATAATTTTAATGTAAAATATTAGTGTGTGTTTAGGATCTTTTCCTGGAAAGATATGGCCACAGATTAGCCATAAGAAATCATGGCTAATAGTTTAAAGCACAAAGTGCAGCAATGAGATGAATTAAATGGTCACAGATAAACATACAACTAACCCCATAAGAATTCTCACATTTTGGCTAAAAAAAAAAAAGAGAAGAAATAAAGGGGACTGGAGAAATGAGGTGATGTCACCTGAGGTGCCACTAGCAGAATGTGAAATGGAGAAAATTCCATATAAATATTTTCAGTTAAAGAAATGAGGTTTAGCCCTCCCTACTCCAATTGAACACCATCACTAATAGGGTCTTTGTAGGGTGTTTTATTTTCATTACATCCTTTTTAAGTGTTATTAAAAATTATTAATAGACTCATGATTCCACTTATTTATCACCTATATTTTCTAGTAAAACACTGCATTATTTTACTATGCATTAACTCAATGCAGAAGATCTAAACTCCAAAGATTCAGTGGGGTGATGTCAGTTCTCAATAAGTTAGATTGTATGGTTAACTAGAAGAAAGGAATCTAAGAATGTAGCGCGCTACCTCGCCGATAAGGAGCACGCCACACTCAGGATTCTTCTGACAGCAATTTATTGTTACAGCTCTTTTAGATGGCATGAAGTAGAAGGACCCCGAACGCCGAAACCCCGCGGCTTATATAGATCTCTGGGGGACGTGCAGATCCCTCATTGGCTCTAGCCTTAGTGCCTAATTAGCATACTAAGTTTCGCCCAGGCGCACATTCAAGCAGGGCTTCCGAGAAGAACCAGGAAGCAGGAAGCCTGCGCCATCTTATAATGGCGAGTGCGGCTCCTAACATAAGAATTCAAATATAAAGTAATAAGGAGATTTGGTCAGTACAAGGGGCATATAGTACCCCATAAATGTACATGTTATTGTATGTTATTTTTAAATACTTAGAAGCTAAATTATAATGTCTGTGATCTGCTATGCACTACATACATATATTGATTATTATACTGTCCCTTGCAGATCTGTGCAACAATGAAAATAAAATGATAAGCCAACCATGTGTTGATGAACATTTATGAGTATGCATTTAATATTTCAATATCTTGCATACATATTAAAAATAAGACTCAAAATGGGAATAGAGGATAAAGGTTATACAGTGAGAGATGACAAATTAAAAATAATGTGTAAACACAGTAATAATGTGAACAAAATTAGAAACAATGAGTATGGAAATATGAAAATTTTATAATTCAAAAGCAATACCTATAGTAATAGTTACTAAATAAAATATTTATAAGCTTTTTCTATGGTACTGAAAATGCTTAAGAATAAAAATTACCTATAACCCATATGTTAAAACTACAGGAAATCTTTCCTATTAAGTATAATATTAAAAATTCTAAAGGCATCCAATCAGAACACTGTCCCTAACAGATTTAGATTCTACCCTAAAAATAAAAGTTTAGTTAATGTTATGCTATCTGTTTATGTCCTTATATTGGTAAGCAGAAATAATGAAAAATAATGAGTATCTTGAAGAATTTTGAAATATACTACTGAGAATTCATACTGGTTAGCAATTTAAAATACACTCATAGAGAAGCAAATCATGAAAATCTTTATGTATTGTATATTTTACTTAATAGTTACTTAAAATAATGTAGCTCAACGAGAGGCATTCTTCTTTGTAAAGAGAATTCAAAAATGGGGTGAAAGGCACATCTGGCTTGAAGAAAAGAAATCGTTTAAGCACAGACTAAAGTGAAAAGAAATTATAAACAAGGCAATAAGATCAAAACTTTTTATACTGGGTAGTAAAGATGAGGTGGTAAAGAATGTATATTAGGTTAAAATCTGGTATTACTGAAGTCTCAGGGCTGGAGACAATAGGAATATCCACGTGGAATCAAAAAGCTTGATTTTAGGCATATGAAGCTGGAAGTGATTCATCTGCCCACCTTTAGAATTTTGGGGTGAAAATTTGGGGCTGTCTGCCTTGAATACACTCTGGCAAGATGTTCCAAAGAAGCTTTACCCATGAGAAATCTGAGAAAATAATGCTGCTAACTACTAACAGTAAAGACTTCAGCTTAATTGGTAGTAGAGAGATATTAACATGATTAAGTAAATTACTTAATAAAATAGTTTAAAATAAAGTGATAGTAATAAAATTAGCTGAATAAAGTATAAGACAATAAAATTATGAAAAAAATAGACTAGCAGTAGGCATTGAAATACTAAGTCTGAATGCAAACTAATAACATGAAGAGCAAAGAATTCATGAAAATAACCAATACCACGTATAAACTCTCAAAATAAGAAAATTTAAGAAACCCAGTGTGAGTGTAAGGGCCTTCTCTGAAGCATCCCACCTGCGCTCTTTTGAGTGATAATGGCCCTCAAAGGCTCACACATTTGGATGTTTGGGCCCCAGTTAGTGGACCGGTTGGAGTGGGATGAGAAGATGTTGCTTTGCTGTGTGCCACTGAGCATGGACTCTGGGGTTTGAAAAGTCCATGCCTTTCCCAGGTAGCTTGCTTGCATTAGCTCCACAACACCCACCCTGGCGGCTATT
>JADRCD010154841.1:61370-75506 GCA_019843815.1 Montemys delectorum | reverse complement strand
GATGGTTGTTAAGATGGACTGTCAGAGGACATGGCAGACCCGAGCTGATGGTTGTTAAGATGGACTGTCAGGGGACATGGCAGACCCGAGCTGATGGTTGTTAAGATGGTCAGGAGAAAGCCTGAGGGTAGCGCTGGCTTTGGGAAGAATGCAGCCAAGGAGCAGTGTGCCTGGGCTGTGGCTGTGGCTGATGCTGTATTACACAGTGCCATGAGGAGCCAGGATGGGGTACTAGGACATTACCTCTGTGCCCACAATGTGGGTGAGGTCGAGTGGCTGCTCCATGATGGACATGAAGGACTCTCCGAGGTTTGTGGAAACAAACATGTGGGCCATGGCTAGCAGACGGTCAGGTCGGAAGGCTTGAATTAGAAGCAGGCGGTGGATGGCCTGCCCGATGGGAGCTGAAACGAGGCATGGCAAAGGAGGGTAAAGGTGCCGACATCCCTACCCAGAGGATCAGCCTGGCCAGGAAGGAAGCACCGAGACCAGCTCGGACACCAGCCTACTGGTTCTCTTGGACCCAGGGAGCATCTGTTTTTGTTCCACTGTCATGTCAGAGATCTGGTGACAAGATCTAACCACTGGGTGTGGGGTACTGATGATACTGCTCTTTCAGTTACTATTCTCAGCCTAACCTTGAACTCGTGATTCTTCAGCCTCTTCCTTTACAGTGCTGGATTCCAAGTGTGCACTCACAGAGCATGGCAGGTGTGGAGGTCAGAAGTCAACCTTCTGGTGTCCATGCCCATTCTTCACCACTGTGTGACCAGGGACAGCTGGCCTGTGAGCTTCTCTCCATTCCTGTCTGCCTACCATCTCCTCATGGGTTGCACTATTGTATGTGTAGGTTTTGGAGATCCAAATTCAGGTTGTCTGTCCAGGGAGGCAAGCACTTTTATCCACTAAGCACTCTCCCTAGTTGTTGTCCTCTTTATTTAAAAAATTTTCTTCTGAGACAGGCTATCACATTGTAACCCTGGGTAACATTGAAGTTACACTAGTTAAGCTTGAACTTTGACATCTACATGCCCTGGCCTCCTCGGTGCTGGGATTAAAGGCATGTACTATCATGCTTAGCAAAAATAAATAAAACCTTTTTTGAGACAAGATCTCTTTATATGGAGTAGGGGTATATTGGCTGCCCTGGGGGAATTTTTATTTTGTATGTGTGTGTACGTATGTGTGGCTGCCATATGTAGTTCATTTGTGGACTGTAGTATATGGGAATATGGAGGTCAGGACAGCTAGTGGGATTGGCTCTCTCAGCACACAGGTCACAGGGATGGACCTCAGGTCTTTACCCACTGAACCATTTTGCTGGTCCTCATCTATTGATCTTGAACCCACACCACAAATACCTGTTGGTTGCAGGCCAGTCAGTGCAGTAGTGTCCTCTGGCCTGTGGGTCCCTGAGATCACAAGCTGCTGCCTGCCCTTTCTATGCGGCACTTACAGGTACACTCATGAGCTTTTATGGCACAATTAAAGATAATCCCCATTCACCTTTGTTAGGTATCTCTTACACTCCAATAAGATGAACTGAATCCCCTTAGGCCTGCTAGGTAAGTATTCTATTGTTGAGCTATGTCCCCAGCCTCAGATGGTTGGTCCCTGGTGATAACTTGAGGGGGAATTAGAAATCTGATCCTGCTCTCAGCCAACGTAGGAGCCATCTTCCTAAATGGTTTCCTAAAATGGTGATTTTGTTGTTTTGAGGCAAGAGCTCATTGTTTAGCCTAGGCTGGCCTAAACTGTCAACCTTCCTACCTCAGTCCCCTGAGTTGCTGGGATTCAGGATCTACCTACATTCCAGATGGCTTCCTAACAAGCCTGCTGCTGAAGTACATTTCTAGGGAGTCTGGGCCTTTTTGAGTAAAGGTTTGAGTAAAGCAAACCCAACTTTCTGTTTAGGCCCAGAGAGAGGACAACAGGGGCCTGGCCTTGACTCACTTGTAGGTGTTTCCTCGCTCCAGAGGTATGGCACAGTCTGCTCTGGTGAACTGCTATCCAGCCAAATGCCAAATTGCTGTAGAGACAATAGTAGGTTAAGTATCACCGTGGTACAGGAATAATGTGTGGTCCTGGGCATGCAGCTTAGCGTCTTGCTCTATCAGATGACACAGGCACACGCAGTCACACATGCAGTAAGCTGCTCACTGCAGGTCTCATTTGGAACACTTGGAAGGACAATTACCTCATCTGCCTGAACCTTGGCGATTAGATCTTTAAAGGCAGGCAGACAGCTCAACCTCACGACAGCTTCTGCCTGCTCCACAGTCAGGCCCTGGATTTTGGGGGTGGAGCCAGCACTCAGCACAATCTCGTTCCCTCTGAGGAAGTGCTGGAACTCAGCATCATAGGTGGGCTCCCTGTGAAGTGGGGGACAGGTCAGGCAGGTGTCTTTACACAGCAACTAAGACAACAGTTGTGATTCCAAGATGAAGGAAGGCAGAATGCATGCTAGGGCAAGCTGCATAGCCACATCAACACTGAGCCTCACCCCATGGTGCCTTTCAGCTTGATCCTCGCCAGTAGCATGGCGAAGGTGATGTGGTCCTGGTGCAGCATGCCTCGGGCCACTCGGTTAAAGGCCACCTGGGAAGCGAGAGGGGAATGTTGGTGTTCCGGAGGCCATACTTCTATACCTTGCACCAGACACATGCATGCTCTGCTCTCTACCTGGAAGAGGTCCTTGGTTATGACGGAGAGGCGCTGCGTGTGATCGGTGGCACCCTTCAGGTTGGGGTTCTCATACAGCACGTTGTGGTAGATGTCGAGGAAGAATTGCAGAGAGTACTGATACAGGAAATGGACCTGGGAGGAAGCCATGTGACCATCAGAGTGTGCCTTGGGCCACAGCTGGGAGGGGCTGCAGTGCCAATGGTCTCACCTGCTTCAAGGACTCCATGGTGAAGTAGATGCTGCTGCAGGCAGTGGACAGTGGCAGGTACTGTTGGGACACAGTCTCCACTTCCTGCATGACAATGTCTGTCTCCTCCACCTTTCTGGTGACCTCGGCGGCCTCCCGCTTCAGATTCTCCAGGGTTGTAATGATGGTGTCGTCGTCCAGAATTCGGCCTTTTACCTCGTTCAGAGCTTGGAGCAGGGACTTTTCAAGCTGCCGTAAACGGAGCTGGAACTCCCCTGTGGTAAGATAGATTTGTGCCACTGGTGCCACTGGGGAGCAGGGTCACCCTCACCCTTCAAAGCTCAGCCTGCCGCCCAGCAGCGCTGGAAAGCTGAGGACCAGAAGCACACCTTGCAGCTTCAGGAGGTCGGAGCGCTTCTCGTCTACATCCGGCCTTTCTGCTTTAAGCACTTCGTTGAGACACTGGCTCTGTAAACTGCTGCGGGTGACGGTGAAGTTCACGAAGGTCACCCGGGAGCAGAGATCTGGTGGGAACTCCACCTGTCAGAACACGAAACAGACTGGTTGGTTCTCTCACTTCCAAACTTACCAGCATCTCTGTGATCTATGAAGTGTCTCATTGCTTACCGTTGGGTCTCGAGTAGACAGAAAGATGACAAAGGAAGGTGACAGGTCTATGTCTTGGTCACCGAGGGTAATCAGCACTCTCCCTCCTGTTCGCCGAACTTCACGGTTCAGTACTGGATTCAAAACTGGATCATAGCTTTCCACATCCTACGTACCACACACACAGAAGGCAGCCATCAGTTTCCTATCTGGGCCAGCGCACCACCCATAAGCCCTGGGACCTGCCTGTGATTTTACCTGTGAGGAAGCTAAAGTGGAAGTTTGCCTTTTGAGAGAAATTATTGCTGGGTTGTGGCATGGATGTGCCTGAGTGATGGAGCACTTGTCTTATAGTGTGAGGCTTGGCTTCCAACCCAGCAGCAAACAAAAACCCAGTTCAGAGACACACCAACCACAGGGCTTATCAACCACTCTCAACACCTCAGATCCCACCCCACTGCCCTCCCAGTTTTTTCAAGACAGGGTTTCTCTGTGTAGCCCTGACTGTCCTGGAACTCACAGCTGTACCTGCCTCTGTCTCTCTAAAGGCGTGCATTGCCACTGCCTGGTCATTGGTTTTGAGACAGGATCTTTTTATGGCTGTTCTGGAACTCACTCTGTAGACTAGGCTGGCCTCAAACTCAGAAATCCACCTGCCTCTGCCTCCCAAGTGCTGGTATTAAAGGTGTGCGCCACCACTGCCCAGCTGGAGACTCGTATTTTTGAAACATAATCACAAAGCTTTATTTTTGTTTTAGTATCAAACTACATTCAAATACAAAGTTCAAATACTACTGGTGTTTGTGCTATGTAATTGACATCTACTTCACATCAAGCACACGTGTGCCTGGAGGAGTGACAAATTCAAACACAGACACAAACCTGGACAAGAAGGGGGTTGCCAAATCTCAGCGCACTCTCTAGATTCTTCCGGAAGGCATCATCTAAGAAGCTGGTCCTTGTGATCTTCCGGTCCTTATATTCATTCATGATGAATTCTGTGGCCTGTCCAGAGGGGTCAATGATCAGTGGGTACCTGAAGATAAAGTGACATGTGATTAGGTGAAAGGCCCATCAGGAAAAGCAGTCTCCTGATAAGATGGGAAGAAACTATCACTCCACAAGGCAATCTCTACACACTGCCAGACTCTTAAACAGATGTGACTTAAATCAAGTTATCTCCTGGAAAAACTGCGGTAAGCAGATGTTAGTAGATCACTAACGATGTAAACACAAACACTGACCTCTTAGCACTGTCCCCTCCCCCGCAACCACTTTTCCTTCCATCTCTTCAAACAAGCCACGTGAATATTCTCTAGCTGCACCTTTGGCCTAAAAGCACATACCTATTGAATCGCTTTAGCATGATGGCATTTTCTGTGCACAGGTCGTCGGCAGGTAGGGAGCTAGCTTGCCAGCGGAGGCGCTCATCGGCATTCGAGAGGTACTCTGTCCTTGCAATGTCTGTGCGGAACTGAAAGGGGGATGCTGGTTATCTCTCCTGTGACTGTGGGCCACACAGACTGGTGTGCCCATAGGCCGACTCATCTCTCTGAGTGCCTGTTACCTGGATGTTGGCTTGCTGTAAGTGATGAGACCAGGTGGTGAACAAGTTCTGGCGCATTTGCTGGTCAAAGTAACCAGCATAAGCAATGAAGGCCGCTGACAGGAGGCAGTCCCCAGCAATGGTAGACATCTGGTTTTTGAAAGTCTCGCTCGTCTTTTCCCAACGTTCCCTTTCAGCAGATAAACTCTTTAGAAGTGCAGTGCTCCGGTTTACCTAAGGGAGGAAAAAAAAATATCAAATGACATGTTTAGGACTACACTGAATACTACAAAGGAATTCATCCACTGGGTCACCGAGATGCCATCAAGCCTGATGACCTGAGTTCCATCCCTGGGACCTACACAGTGCAAGGAGAGAACCAACTTTATAAAAGTGTCCTCTAGTTTCCACACATGTGGAATGGCACACACATACTTGACCCCTAAATTAATGAGAAAACAAAAAAGTATCTACATTGTGTGCAGGAGAGGACTAAAAGCACTCAGACTGCCCAGAGCCCTGGAGAGGTGAGACTGTGTTATAGACACTAAACGGCATGGGTGCTGGGATCTCTTTAGAACACAAGCTAAGGGTTAACTTTCAGCCTTGAAAGATGGGCACACTCTGGGATTTTCCTGAGGAGAGGAACAGCTGGGTGTGGCCAGAAGGGAAGACAGGCTGGAGTGAGGAGAAAGTGAGTGCAAGTAAATGTACTTAGTGCAAACACAGAACCACAACACACAGACAGATGGACAGAGATGGACAGAGACACAGGCACAGACACACAAAATTCACAAATGATGCGTGAGTCAATCAACACTGTTAATCTTGGCTTCCCCGGGGAAGCCATGAGGACATCAGGTAGCTATGGGGTGGGGTGGGTGGCAGGAAGGCCGACCTTAGCCTCAACAGCTGCCAGGTCTGCCTTGATGGCCTGGGCCTCGGAGATGAGGACAGCGTACTCCTCCTTGTAGCGGGCAATGCTGGCTTCCAGGTCCCGGATCATCTGTTCCACCTCATTGGCTTTCTGCTGGTTGTCCTTGGCATCATCTTCCAGCTTCTGCAGCTCATTCCTCAGGGGCTCCACTCGCTTTAACATGTCTGCATAATTGAGCTGGGAAGGGCAGAACACAGGGTGCAATGCTAAGTGACACAAATGTGTGACATGCCATAACCCTGCCCATTCCTTAGTGTAGCCAAGTAAAAATAAGCCAGGATGGAGGCTTGAGCTTGTGGTCCTGGTGTGCGGGAGGCTGAAGTGGCCTGGGTTAGAAAGTAGACTCTCACAAATCCAGTCAGGGGTAGAGGACTGGCTCAGCAGTTAAGAGCAAGGTGAGGTTTTCCCAGGCACTCCCTTCAGGGAGTCCTCCACTTCCTGTATTTCCAGCTTCAGGAACTCTGAGCCCTTCCTGGACTCCTCATGTACATACACGCACAACACAGACACACACAGACTGGTAAGAACAATAATGAAAATGAACCTTAAAACAAAAAATACAAACTAACTTAAGCCCAAACCCAAACCGTATGGCTAGCAAGAAGGGGAGCAGATCATGGTGTCTGTCCCACAAGCCTGGACACCAGAGTTGGGTCCTCAGAACCAGGTAAGAGTAGAACGGACTGTGGGACGCACAGCCCATGTATCACCACCTCCCTCCCCAACATGTGACCTCGCTTCTCGGCCTCTTCCCCGGCCACCAGCCCACTCCCCCTCTTGGGATACTTTTCCTTTCTGATAAGTTGTCGCTGTCCAGTCCACATTTAACTTCAACACCATGGCTTTATCTTTCCCTCCTGGCAGCCACTGACACCTCACCTCATCTGTACAATGTTTTTTCCTTTAAACTTGTAATAAAATTGCCCTTCAAGTCAGGTGGCAGCCACACATGACTTTAATCCCAGCACTTGGGAGGGGACAGACAGGGATGGCACACTGGAAAACCCTGTCTTAAAAAATGGAAAAAACTGTCCTTGAACTTTGAAGACGAACAATAAGCAAAAAACCAGAAAATCATAATAGCAGCAACTCTGAGCAAATGGAAACCAAGTGACAGGAGCCAAGGCCTTCCCACCTGCAGCACTGGCTTAGGGACCTACCTGTGCAATTGCCCACTTCACCATAGGACCACAAGCCAGGGAGGCCCGGTTGACGATCTCATAGTTATAACTGGGGTTGGACATGTAGTTTTTCTTCATCTTCTCTCGTATGGCATCACTGAGAGAGGAAATGATGTCTAAGCATGCACAGAATAAAAATGCGTTTTCATGCAAGACAGATGTAAAGGGCTAGCACATACGACGCTGCTGCTGCACGTTGGTACTCGGGGGAAGCTGACAGGGCCGAGAAGGACAGTCACACTGATTCTGCCCTTGTCACTACAGTAACTCCAGCCAGCCCTGGTGCAACAGATGGAAGAGCCCTGCTCTGCTGTGGCAAGCACTCACAGCTTGGAGGGATCAAACTGATTGCTGGCAGAAATGATATCAAAAACATATACAGAGGAGAATGCTAGCTTTCTCTCTCAGGCATTCTGAAATGGCACCTGTGGGATGAGGTGCCCACATTCCCTTCTGAGTGCAGCAAGCAGAGCCTCTGGAAAATGCCATCTGCCGAGAAAACAGGAAGCCTCAAAGATGTGACCTGACCTTCTGACTGCTACAGCGACGGCCTCACCTGATCTCCTCAGCTGAGAAGTTGACAATGGTGGGGATGAAGTTCTCTCTCATGATGATGGAGCGGATCTGCTTCCAGTCCGTGGTGCTCTCACCAAGCAGCAGGCAGATGGACTCCAGAGCCAGCTTCACAGCGGCAGGAGGGTTGGCCATGGACCTCACCTCCACCAGGTGCTGCTTCTTGATGGACTTCACAGCTGGTCAACAGGGAAGACAGACAAGTGAGGACCAACCATTGCCACCAAGGGCTCTGGCTCCACTCAGAGAGAGGCTGGAGAAGGGTCAAGTCTCCCTCAAACAGCATCCCTCACCTCACTTAGCATAAAGGCAAGCTGTTCCTCAGAAAACACAATGCACAGTTTCAAGAATTACATTTCCCAATCTATGAAGCCACAGTTTTACGCTGTGTATTCTCCCTTGGTGATGGAACACTTTCTGTCTAATCAGGAACAATTTCCTTTCATAGAGGACTTCATAAGAGATTTTCTTCTACTCTTATCATATTTAATATTCCAAATAGGTTTTAAAAACTGGTTGATGGGGCCAGAGAGACAGCTCAGTGGTTAAGAGCACTGACTGCTCTTCCAGAGGTCCTGAGTTCCATTCCTAGCAACCACATGGTGGCTCACAACCATCTGATACCCTCTTCTGGTGTTTCTGAAGAAAGCAACAGTACACAAATAAATCTTAAAACAACAACAACAACAACACCAAAACCAAACAGACCAAAAAACTGGTTGACTGCATATTACTTTTAGCTTCAGAAGATATCATGTGGCCGGGTGGTGGTGGCGCATGTCTTTAATCCCAGCACTTGAGAGGCAGAGGCAGGTGGATTTCTGAGTTCGAGGCTAGCCTGGTCTACAGAGTGAGTTCCAGGACAGCCAGGGCTACAGAGAAACCCTATCTTGAAAAAAAAAAAAAAGATATCATGTGTATATATAAGAGGCATTTAACTACTATAAATTATTTTGATGATTTAAAAGTCAATACTGAGTTGTATATTTTAATATAAATTGTATTAATTTAATAAAAGAGAGAATTATATTTCCAACCAACTACAGTAATTTTCTCATTCTTTTTTAATTTTTATTTTATTTTTAGTCTTTTTGAGACAAGGTCCTCCCTATGTAGTCTAGCTGTCCTTGAACTCACAGATCCACCTGCCTTTGCCTCCCAAGTGCTGGGATTAAAGGCTGAGCTACCACACCAGGCTATTTTCTCTTTTAACATATATAGGAGAGGGAAACTTTTCAGAGAAGATGACTTGCTCTCCTAGAAAATAAGACCTCCATTTTTGCTTTCTGAGGCAGAGAGCAACCCCAAGCCACAGACAGGCTGGGGCCTGCGCAAGCCTCACTAATCTGCTACAATACACAGCTCTTCTAAACAGAAGCCAATACCTTTCAAAACTGAAATGCAATCTTTTAGACTTTTAATTACTCAACAGAAAACTTATCCTTCACACCGGTGCATCTGCACGGAAACCCCAAACCCACATGGGCTATGCTACAGCACTCTGCAGCCTTTAGTCACAGAGGAAGAATGACCAGTGACCATCAAGTCAGTCAGCACTGGCCATGGTCAGTACCCTCAAATCTCTGAGACATGACACTTCCTCAAGACTGCAAGTGGGGAAGGACCAAACAGTGCTGAGAATGTACGCTCCAAGACTATAACCCAGCAGCTGGGAAGCTGGGGAAGAAGGACTCCAAGTTCAAGGCCAGCCTGGGAGGCAGTGACCCAGGAAAATACCCATTACCACCAACAAAAAGCCCTACAACACAAAGCAGCAGCAGCAGCATTAACATTTTTTCCCAGTGCTAAGGATGAAACCCAGGGTCTCTAGCCAGCTAGGTAAATGAGTCCCCTAAATATCATGGCCCAGTTTTATTTTGTTTAAAAATTTTTTATTTATAGACAAGGTCTTATCACTGTAGACTAGGCTGGCCTCAAATTCACAGAACTGCCTGCCTGTGTCATTTGAGGGCTGGGATTAAAGGTATTCAGCAGTGTGTATTTTCCCTGCAAGTATGTATGTGTACCATGTGTTTGCAGTGCCTGAGGCGGCCAGAAGAGGAGAACCATTGCAACACGGGTAACAAGTAGTTAAGAACTGCCAAGTGGGTGCTAGGAATTGAACCTGGGTCCTCTGCAAAAGCAGCCAGAGCTCTTCGATGCTCAGTCATCTTTCCAGCCCCCATTTTTTACTTTTTTTTTGAGAGTGGGTCTTATTATTTTCCTGCCTTGGCATGAGGCTCATCAAGACATATTTTTGCTAGTGTTCTCTTAAGAGGGTTTTATTACAGTGAGTCAGATAGTGTCAAGTGAGCTCTAAGAGAAGGAGACAGGCTGAAGTACTTAAGAAAGGTTCAGATATTTGTTTTTAACACTTCCAGAAATGCACACCACAGGGCCTCACAGGAAGCCCCAGCACAATCCTGCCACATACACAGTGTCTTCAGTGAAGCCGAGCCCAAGCTGACAGTCACATACCGTTCTGGGCCTCGATGACAGCGGGCTCCACTTTATCGAGATCCTCCTTGACACTCATCTGCTTGTCTGCGATCACTTCCTGCTGTTTGTGCAGCTGCTCCTGAATTTCTTGGCTCATGACCTACAAAGCAAGCATGGCTTAGGTTTTTATGGCGAAAGTGTTGCTGAGCTGGCTAAGCGAACCTTGAACAGTTCTTCGCATCTGCCAACACACACACCTGCTAACCCAGTAAACTTTAGCTTTAAACCAAGCCTCCTACTGGCATTAGAGACTGCACATGCCAGCCCGCAGGTTATAGTTCCTGGGAAGAAAGGGACGCACCTTTTTCTTCTCAGCCTCTTGCTGGTCTTTCACCATTTTCTTCAGCTTGTCATTGGCCGCTGCGTTCTTGACCTCCAGCTCTTGGCTCTTGATCCTCAGGTCACGGCGCAGCTCCTCCACCTAAGGAACAAAGCCACACTCAGACATGCAGCAAGTCCTCTGTGGGTCCCACGGGGCAGGGTTGCTGCTCCTGCTCTACCTGGTCCACAGTCTCTTTGATTTTTCGGAGTCCAACATTCAGGTGCATCTGCTGCTCCTCCAACTCGCTGCGCTTCTCATTGAAGAGGTTGGCGTAGTGGTTGATGAAGTCCAGGTAGTGCCGAGGCGTGATGGCCATCGTTCTGCCGCCTCGCTTCGCCAGGCGCGCATTAGCCTTTTAGAGGACAAAGTTCAACTCTTAACCCAAGCCAACTCTCTTGCTAGACTGTGGTGACATGAGGGAGTGGGCCTGGCCCTCACGAGTCACAACACTCAAGCCAGCCTCAGCTCATAAGACGTAAGTCCTTAAATCCCAATGAGTGGCAGCCCATCCTGGTTTTATTTGTTTATTTGAGATAGGGTTTTCTGCAGCCCTACTATACTGTAGGGCTGACCTCTAACTATGTAGCCAGGGCTAAACTTGAACTCCTCCTGGTCCTCTTACTCCATCTCCCAAGAACTGGGATTACACACTTGGCTTCATGTTTTTTTTTTTTTTTAAAGATTTATTTATTTATTATTATATGTAAATACACTGTAGATATCTTCAGACACACCAGAAGAGGGCATCCAATCTCATTACAGATGGTTGTGAGTCACCATGTGGTTGCTGGGATTTGAACTTAGGAACTTTGGAAGAGCAGTCAGTGCTCTTACCCGCTGAGCCATCTCACCAGCTCTCTTGGCTTCATGTTTTACACAAAAAACTCCACGAACAATTGATTTACTATATGGTCAATATTGGCCATGTTTGTTTTCTGTTTGAGATAGGGTCTTACTATGTAACACAGGATGGAATAAATACACATTCTCCTGTTTGTTTTTTGTTGTTGTTGTTGTTTGCTTGTTTTGATTTGAACATGTGAATGGGTGTTTTGCCTACATGTGTGTGTCTGTGCATCATGTTCATTGCCAGGTACCCAGGGAGGCCAGAAGGGGGTGCTGGGACTAGAACCCATGTCCTCTGGAAGAACAGCTAGTGCTCTTCAACACTAAGCCATCTTGAGTCCTAACCCTGTTTAGTGTCTCAAGTGAGTGACGGGACTGTAAGTATGTTCACCAAAGGTAGAGCCTAGACTCTATTTGCTCATTTTCTTCAGCGGACACCAAAATGAAGAACGTGTTTTCCCCCGAGTTAGGGTTTCTCTGTGTAGCCCTGGTTATCCTGGAGCTTGCTCTGTAGACTAGAACGTGAACTCAGATCTACTTGCCTCTGCCTCCCAAGTGCTGGAATTAAAGGCATGAGCCACATGCTTAGCTTTCAGGACATGCTTTATAAGACAGCTTTGGCTACTGGTTGGAAGGGAGATTATCAGAAAACGAGGCAACTGTGACGGCTGTAGGAATGCTAGGTGACAGGCTAGAGCTCTGAATGGGTTTCACAAAGCTTTCTCAACAGACTGGAGACAAGCTCCTAAAATGAGGGCTGGCCACTAAGGTCAGAAGGCATAGCCTATCACTACACTTCTGAAGTGGAGGGTGAAGATCCACTGCAAACAGCTGCTCCTGTTTCTCCATGGGATATGGGGACTCAGTACTATAGCAACAGTGCTGATGCCCAGAGCCTGCAGAGCTTTTGCCCACATAGGCATTTATTTAATTTTATTATTGTGTGCATATAGTATCTATGTGTGGGCTTGTATGCCATGGTTTGTGTGAGAAGGCCAGAGGACAACTGACAGGAGCCAGGTCCTCTCCTGCTACCTTTACCCACGAGCCATCTCACTGGTCCCCATCTGACCAGTTAAGGAGACGAATACCTCCTGCTCTCTAGGGAACAAGTCTGGGCAGGGAAGGTAATGTGAAGGGAAGAAAAGACTGCTGACAAGAATGGGTGTCAAGAAGAGGTGTGGAAGAGCATCTGCTTTGTCGTGATGGTACACAGGGTCAGATGGGAAGCTCCCCAAGGCCTAATATTACTTAAGAACACTCAGTATTGCTCTCGTGAAGCCCCCCAAATTTCACACACCTGGTGAAGAGTCTGATGAACAAACACACAGCTGTTCACAATGGCTTCCCGGTGTGTTGGGGGCTGTGGCAGTTTATCATACACAACTGGCATGTAGTCAGGCACTATATAGTTTGGCTTCTCCAGGTCCATTTTACTGGTGAATTCTTTGCCGACTTGATACAGTGCTTCAGTGGACCAGTCACCAAACCAGTTGAGCACACACCTGAGGAAGATGCCCACATCTTAGAAAATGAGCCTCACAGAGGGTGGCCCTGGCTGGGAGTCCAGCCTCAGACCTGGAGCCGGCACAGAGCAGCAGTACCTGTTGAAAAGGGCTGGTGAGGTGGCTGCCCTGTCCTTGAGCCCCTCGGAGGATGGGTTCATGGTGAAGACCACGTGCAGGTTGCGGATCACCTGGCTGGTGAACCACTTGTAGAGCTCCTCATGCGAGTCCAGCATGAGACCTTCCTTCTGGGCCCCCTCTTTGCACTGAGTCATCAGCGTGGCGTACTCATCTCCTTCAAAGAGCCCAGGAACCTGAGGGTGGAACAGCCTCACTGCGGCTTCCTCACCACAGGATGAGGTGCCACGTGACACATTACAACACATGCAAGCTCCCTTACCTCACCATTAGCCAGAAGGGTATTCATTCGTTCCAGGAATCCAGAATCTAAGACATTGGATTCATCCATTATGAATGCAATCTTTTCATTTTTGCAGCCAGAACGTCTCAGCACCGTCCTAAGATCTTCATCAAAGTCTTCCCCAGTGTACTTCCTGTGGACCTACAGAACCAGCCACTAGTTATAGCTTTTCTCATTCAACAACTGCATGCAGGATCAGGACCCCATCTCTGGGACTAAGAGGCCACCTAACAGACCCACCTTAATCTGGTATACACTCAAGCCATTCATCCAGGCGACAAAGCGGGACAGGGTGGTTTTTCCAGCTCCACTAACACCAATCAGAAGCAAATGACCTTGAGGTTGTCGGAATATCCTGAAACATTACAGGTGTACATTTTCAGGCCTGTACGCCTCACTTCCCATTTGCACTCATGTGCATGACTTTTCTAGGACGGTGTTTACAACCTTTTCACCTCGTCTTAATTTGAATTTGTGTATCAAAGCATTTGGGGAGCTGTTGCTGCATGCCACAACTAGCGGAGGGAAGACCAGGAAGTCACAGTCCTGCCCTCTAGATCCCAATGACAGGAGAGAGGTGACCAGTTAGTTCTAGCTGGAGGTTGAGGAATGCTAACTGGTGGCAAGCCTACAGAGGTAGGGTAGGAAAAGGTTCTTCTTGGACTCCAAGTTCAAGACAGTAAGGTTGGACTGAGAGATGAGGGAAGGTGCTCAGCACAAGGCTGAGGTGGAGGTGAGGTGGGGAAGACAGCACAAGGCTGAGGTGGAGGTGAGGTGGGAAGACAGCACAAGGCTGAGGTGGAGGTGAGGTGGGAAGACAGCACAAGG
>JADRCD010154841.1:0-61360 GCA_019843815.1 Montemys delectorum | reverse complement strand
GACAGCACAAGGCTGAGGTGGAGGTGAGGTGGGAAGACAGCACAAGGTCACTGCAAATGTGCACATGCCCAAGAGAACTCATCATAGCAACAAAAGCCTACCTGTCGATCCTGAGCACATGGTCCAGTACTTCATTGAACAAGACCAAGGGAACATCAAGTTCTTCTTCATAGAAGACCTTCAGCCTAGCCTTGACATAATCCCTTAGCTCTTCTTGGTCAACTGGGATATAATCCTATTTGGAGGAAACAAAAAAAAGGCAACACACACATTAACACTGAGTTGTTAGACAGGTGACTCTCTGACACCGAGGAACTGCTGGAAAAGCACAGCAAGAGGACAGGAGCTAGATAGCTCAGAACATCCATGCTAAGATCGTTCTGTAGACCTCTCTGTAGAAAGCACACACCAAGCTGGGTGGTGGTGGTGCCCACCCTTGATTCTACCGGGAGGCTGAAGCAGGTAGATCTCTGCGAGTTCGAAACCAGCCTGGTCTACGCAGAGGGAGTTCTAGGACAGCCAGAGCTGCCCAGACAAGCCCCATCTTGAGAAAAGAAAAAAGAAAAAAAAGCACACACCACACTGGTCAGCTCATCCAAACCCAGACTCAGTGTGCTCCCATCAAAAGCTCAAAGATGGCCTATGGCGCTTTTGGGGAAAGCTGAGAAGCCAATTCAAAGTTGCATTCAAACAGTAAGTATTCATGAAAAAGAACCAGGAGTTTGAGCCTATACTACTATAATCAGGACGAAACCAGAGACCAGTCAGCAGAGGATGACAGAGCTGGAAGGCACATCCATGAACACAGGGGAGCCTAGCAGGACAGTGGCACTGCAACATAAAAGACTACATAGGACACATGGGCAGACAGCCCACAGCTCACGCCATACCTACAACTAGTTAGAGGTAGTTAAACTGGTAAGAAGGCTTGTTCTTCAGAAGACCCTGTAAATCAGTGGCTCTTAACCTATGAGGCTTTTTTTTTGTTTGTTTTTTGTTTTTGTTTGTTTGGTTTTTCCAAGACAGGGTTTCTCTGTGTAGCCCCGGCTGTCCTAGAACTCACTCTGTAGACCAGGCTGGCCTCAAACTCAGAAATCCATCTGCCTCTGCCTTCCAAGTGCTGGGATTAAAGGTGTGCGCCCCCACCACCCATGGGTCTTAACCCCCCCCCCTTTGGGGGGCATCAAACGACCTTTTCACAGAGGTCACCTAAGATCATCCTGCATATCAGATATTTACGCTGATTCATAATAATAGCAAAATTACAGTTAAGAGTTAGCAATGAAAATAACTTTATGGTTGGGGACCACTGAAACACAGGAACTGTATTTAAGAGTTGCAGCGTTATGAAGGTTGAGAGCCACTGCTGTAAAGAGTAAGAAGAAAATAACACTGGGGTTCCCTGAAAACGGTAAAGATGGGCTACTTTGTGTCTGGAGTCCACAGAGCCCCAGTGACACTGAGCCCATTCTGCTGCCTCTGCTGCAGTCAGCCGCTTTACTCAGTTAGGCTTTCTTCTGGGGGATGCGGACTCATACATTGCCCTGGGCTCAGGTGATCACCTTGCCGTTGTCCAAGTAGCTGGACCACAGATGTGTGTTTAGGACTTCTGTTTTTGGGTATGGAACTCAGCCCAGTCCAGCTTATGACTCTCTTCAAATCTAATGCACAGCTCGCCTGGCAGACAGGCTGAGATTCCTTGTCCTCTCTGCTGTTAGATTGTGGCCTTCCACGCAAGTTTGGACTCACCTGATGTCAGTAGTGATCTGTGCATAAAAAAATATACGTCAACACTAACTGGGAAGCACACTTCTCTTTTTATAGAAGGACAACTCACAGCTATGCGCATATGTCAGTAAGAAGCTTTCATACAGATCGCTCACAACCACCCCATTTTTAGTGTGCTGGGGACTGAAGCCCACGATGCTCAGGAGACCACTGCTCCTGCTGTCTGAGCCATCGAAGTGTCTCCAGGGGCTTAGTGCCTCTGCTGAAAGCACAACCCTAGACGCAGGACAGGAGCTTAGCTACAGTCTAGAGGGAAACGCCAAGCACGAGGGCAGGAGATGGGAGAGTGTCTCGAGAACAGCGCCTGTTACCTTAGACAGCCAGTTGCTGTACAGGATGGGCCGGCTCATGGCTTTCTCTTTGTCTATGTTAGGGAAGTGCTTCAAAGCAACCATGTCGATGTTTTCGTCAGTCCAGCGCCGCTCCTCATCCTCCACAAGCCTGTTGTAAGGAGAGCAGTGCAAGTGTCAGAGTCACTGAGGCTGGCGGATAGCAGCAGTATGGCAGGGATGGGGACTGAGGCTTAAGCAAGCTGACATTTTGATGCTAAACACAGGACTCTGGCACCTGACATCACACATGACTGATTTTTTTTTTTTAAAAAGAATCATTTATTTATTTTATGTATATGAGCACACTAGCATCGGATTCCATTACAGATGCTTGTGAGCCACCATGTGGTTGCTGGGAATTGAGCTCAGGACCTCTGAAAGAACAGCCAGTATTCTTAACTGCTGAGCTATCGCTCCAGCCCTCACACATGACTGATTTAAGGAACAAAATGATAAATTTGGCTCCTTTTTACAACCTCTACTATGTTGCCCAGGCTCACCTTAAACTACCAGACTCAACTGTGTGGCTCAAACGTCAAGCTATAAACTATCAAGCCCAGCTCGAATCTTGCTATACTTGCTAAGAATAAGAACAACGTTCCACCCACATACAAGAGCCTGCAGAGTGCTGTGACAAGAGCTACTGTCCAGAGTATGGGAGATGCTTTGTCTAGCAGAGATGGAGCTTGCTATGCACACTTGTGTGTGTGCATGTGGGGGTCTGTGTGTTTGCATGTACACCTGGAGGGTATGTTTATTCACATATGAGTGTGTGCATATAGAGGGTCTGTGTATGTATATGCACAAACACACATTTCTAGGCAGTCTCAGTCTATAGACAGTTTTGCCTTGAATTCAAAATCCTGCCCCATTTTTCCAAGTGCTAGTATTTTATAGGCTCATGCTAGACTTCCAAAACAGGATTTATATGGACAATTACTTCTGGTTTTAGTCTAAAGTTTTCTCTGTGGTTCCCTATAATAATTACAACTTTGTTGTGAGCAACAGAGAAGACAGCTCACATCAAGACAGCGGCCCCTTCCAAATAGCAGCTGATGAAAATGCCGGCTACAGCGGTGCACACCTTCAATCCCAGCACTTGGGAGGCAGAGGCAGGCGGATTTCTGAGTTCGAAGCCAGCCTGGTCTACAGAGTGAGTTCCAGGACAGCCAAAGCTACACAGAGAAACCCCGTCTCGAAAAAAAACCAACAACAACAACCCCCCCCCTCCTCAAAAAAAAACAAAAAAAAAGAAAATGCCAGCTTCGGGCTGGAAAGATGGCTCAGCTGGTAAGAGCACCGACTGTTCTCACATAAAATAAATAGATCTTTCAAAAAAAAAAGAAAAGAAAAGAAAATGTTGGCTGCACATGTGTGCCCCTCACTGTGTCTATTTTCATGGCTCCCTGGTTTTTTTTAAAGACAGAGTCTCCTGCAGCCAGGCTGGTTTCCAACTCATTATACTGCCTAGGATGGAGGACAGGCCTGTGCCAGCTCTGTGTGACTCACCCTCATCTTCCAAGCTTCCCCTCAGGCCCCACTTAGAACAGCTTCCTGAAACTCAACTTAGCAGAAATGACGACAAGGCCCTCTGCCTGAGGACTGTACTCAAAGTCTCTCGTACACACAGAGAAAAAAGTGGCAAGTAAGCTGAACGTGGCAGGACATGATTTTAATCTGAACACTCAGGAGGCAGAGGCAAGAGAATCTCTGTGAGTTCAAGGCCAGCCTGGTCTACATATTGAGTTTGCTACATACTGGGACCTTGTCCCAAAACAAACAAAATAAGTACTGCTGTTTTAGAGAGCTAATCTCATAAACATAGAAATCAGTCTAAAATAAAACTAAGGATTTTGATACTAAAATATTTCAGATTAAAAACAAGAAGAAAAAAAAGGGTCAGGCCAGGGTGAAGAGGGAAAGTAAGTTTATTATAAAAAATGGAAACTGAGCTGGAGAGATGGCTCAGAGGTTAAGAGCACTGACTGCTCTTCCAGAGGTCCTGAGTTCAATTCCCAGCAACCACATGGTGGCTCACAACCATCTGTAGTGAGATCTGATGACCTCTTCTGGTGTGTCTGAAGACAGCGACTGTGTACTCAAATAAAATAAATCAATCTTAAAAAAAGAAAAGAAAAAATAAAATGGAAACTACACTGAATTATAAAGATAGTATGTATTTTTTTTTAAAAAAGTTGAGATAACAAAAGTCTGAGTAATTTCCAGACACCCTGAAAGACAAGAGAAGTAACACGCTGCTTGCGAGACTCCAGCTAGAGGGTGGCCCTGCACACAGCACTCAGCCCCATCAGGCCTTCCCTTGGCACCGGCCACTTACAGTGTAACAGCAAAAGCCCTGGCGCCAGCAGAGCAATCAGCTCAGAGGACAGGCTGAGACAGGGAGTGGTGGGAAGGAATGGTGCCCTGCAGACTACTGGGAGTTCACCCTGCCAGTGGGCCATGCTGGGTAAAGACCCTACAGCACCTGTGGGTGTGGGTGGGTGCTGGTGTGGGTTTAAAAAGGAGCAAGAAAAGCCTTGTCCAATCACACAGCAGCAGCAAACACTGAGAAATCCCATGAAAACAAGAACTGGAGGTGGCTGCGAGCCACATCAAAACAAGCCAGCCACCTCCACTCTGTCCACCGGCCTGACTCCTGCATGGGTGGACCAGCCTTGCACGGATGCTGACAGGACCCCAGAATGCAAAGACAGAAGAATGCAATCAGAGGATCCCTGGCTTTCCTTACCTGTCTTGGAAGAGACGGAGGGCCTCATGTGCCCAAATGCGAATGAGACCTTCAACAGGCAATGTCTCCAGGGGTCTCAGTGCTTCAAAGATTCCTCTTACCCACCGAGTCATCTCACGGGGCGAGTAGATATAGTGTGGCTGTGTGTCCTGAGTAAATCTCTCCTGGAGGAAAAGTGGAAGCTTATGTAAATGTCTGATAATGTGAAAAGAGGCCAAAAGGTAAAATGCTATAAACATTCCTGTAGTAAAGAGACCTAAAGTATTCAGGAATGAAGTAAGCAGTGTGAGCGTTGAAACACTAGGCCGAATTTGTCCAGGATGTTAGAGGCCCTGGGTTCCGTCCCAGAGATTGATAAAATGAATAAACTCCCATAAAGATCAGAGGACAAAGACAGCCTTCCCCTCCAACAAACCCAACACAGCATGATGCCACAATGTGAAATTACATCCAACCTTCTCATTTTCACTGAAACAAGCATCTAGGGTTAGGTGTGGGGCACCCCATAGTCCCAGCCCGTGGGAGGCAGAGTTCAGTGTCACCCTTTGCTATGTAATGAGTTCCAAGTCAGCCTGGGATCCAGGAGACACATGGTGGCATGGTGGTGCACACTTTTAATCCCAGGCAGATCTGAGTTAGAGGCCAGCCTGGTCTATAGAGTGAGATCCAGGAGAGCCAAGGTTACACAGTGAAACCCTGTCTTGAAAAACAAAACATAAAAGAAAAAAAAACCAAAAAGCCAGCCATACACAATTTAATTGCAACACTCAGAAGGCATTAACTTGTGTGTGTGTATGTGTGTGTGTGTGTATACACATACTGGGGTAGAGATCTATCAGAGGGCAACTGGAACAAGCTGGTTCTCTCCTTTGACCTGTAGGTTTCTGGGGTCATCAGGCTTGGTGGCAAGCACCAGATGAGTCATTTCATTACCACCCCTAATGGGATCTTTAAATGTCCAAAGAACATCAAATGATGGGCCTTTAATCCTCCTGCCTCGATCTCCTAGGCAGCTGAGATGAAAAGCCTGTGCCTCCAGACCGACTGGATCCCAGTCGTTCAGCTAGTTCCCCCTTCCTGCAAAGGAAAGTAGTTCTGAAGAGCAGAGCCATCACGTACCTGTGACATGGTATAGAACTCCACCATGGCGGCAGTGAGGGGTTCTGCGTAGGTGCGGAGCGAGGGAATAAGCCTCAGCATGGCACGGTTGAAGGTGCCATAGATCTGCGTCAGGGAGGCTGGTCCTGGGTAATCCACATATACAACAGGCACATGGCGCAAGAACCTGCATGGGGACAGCAGAGCTTTTAGCACCTCCCCATGGACTCAGCCACCATCACCCCAACAGGACTATGTCAGAGCTAACCCCAACACATGCTGGGGTGGGTTCTGATCTAAGCACAGGAAATACACAACATTGGAATAACCAAGCAAAGAATTCAGGCTTATTCCAGACCCACTCTGTCCTTGTAGATATGTATAACTAGTTCATTATTCCCATCAAGTCAATGTCCCCTTTCCTGATCCTTTTTCCCTTTCTTTTCCTTGTTATTTTTTGTGGTATCATAGGGACTGAACCCAGTACCCACCTGCTATAAACCAGGCACTGGAGACCCACCTTTGGCTTAATGCTTTGTTTTTTCTAACACTTTGAGATGGTTTCACTCTGAGCTCAAATGGCCTAGCCTCTAAAGTCTGGTTTATAGCAATTACCACCTTGCCCAACTGTTAATGATTTTATTTATTTATTTATTTGTTTGTTTGTTGTTTGTTTGTTTTTCGAGACAGAGTTTCTCTGTGTAGCCTTGGCTGTTCTAGAACTCACTCTGTAGACCAGGTTGGCCTCGAACTCAGTAATCTGCCTGCCTCTGCCTCCCAAGTGCTGGGATTAAAGGCGTGTGCCACCACTGCCCGGCTGATTTTATTTTTAACCTATCTTCTTGGTTACAGAACAGGACAATTAGCCCAGGAGGAATCATTTCATATGCAATATTTCAATTAGTTAGTGGAGGCACACATACATGAACGTACATGTGTCATCCCCTCCGCCCCCACCCCTCACACTATGCTTGTGGAAGTCAAAGGACAACTTGCATGTGTTGGCTCTCTCTTTACTCTGAGTCCCCGGGACTGAACTCAGGTTGTCAGGTTTGGCAGGGACCTCCTTTACTCACCAGCACACCTGGCCAGTCATCTTTCATATTTTTGTTACCATTGTAGTTCAATGACATTGCTGCTGTGCTGTGTTCACAGCAGTCCTAGACACTGTGTGTGTGCGTGTGTCTATGTGTGTGATATACACGAACACACATGTGACACAGGGCAGAAGCCCATGGAGTTGCTTACCTGTGTGAGAGAGGCTTTCTCCCAGGGTCAGTGGGTGGATTGCAAGCCCCAACAAACTGGATTCTCTCTAGCTTCACCCACGTTTGGTCTGAGGTACGATAGAAGCCTCCATGCTCCACCATCTGAAGAAAAGATTGTGTGACAGTTAAGCAAGATGTGGATGATCAACATAGGCGGGGAGAAGAGGCCCTAGCACACAGTAACAGCACGATGTGGCTGACCAACGTAGGCGGGGAGAAGAGGCCCTAGCGCACACCTGTCTGATGAAGGAGATGACTCTCTGTGTACCGTACTTGTCCATATCTGGCAAGTTGATTTCATCACAGAACAAGACCAGCCACTTTCCAAGTTGAACAGGAGCCAAGACGACACCATTAGGTGTGCGCCTGTATTCACAGTAATGGTCAAACGTCTTCAGCAACAGCTCTGGTGTAGTGGCACTTGAGAAGTTTAGGCCCACAACCTTTGGTAAGTAAACACAAAATGAGTTTCAATGTTCAAATCCACATTTCACCCCAAAAGCTCTTGTTTATACTATGTCCTGGTCTTACCTCCATGTCAGGCAAGGCCCGGAGGGCGCTGAAGAGTGTCATGGTCTTGCCAGACCCAGGAGGGCCACATAAGACCAGAGGTTTGTGTTCAGCCAGCCAAGTGTACAACAGCGCTTCATGGCGGACTGTATCTAGGGTTGGCACGACAACATCTGGGGCTGCTACCTTGTGTGTCTCCACTTCAATCTGAGGCACTTTGGCCTGCCATGGCGACCACTCTCCACTGATGGACACCTACATACAAGATGGGGATAAGTCACTCTGTGGCTATTTTGCCTCCTGTCTTTCAGGACTACCTTGTTTAAACAGTTTAGATCTCCAAAACACAGACAGGACAAGCTCATCCACATTTCCTGCTGTCTTGTAAAACCAGACACTACACGACAACGCCAAGTTCAGGACAGGCTGCTGCCCTAGGACAAATCACGATGTTTACCTCATAGTCAATGATGGGGATGTTGGGTGCGGTGGGCAGCGGCACAGTGGTGATCCTCCGGATGTACTCGCCCAGCTCTGCTCTCATTTTCAGCCGGCTGTCTCCAGATAGAGACCAGAGGATGGCGTAAACCAGATAGCGCTATGGAAATGTTAAATTGAAGTTTTATGAAAACTGAACTAAATGAAAGACAGGGGTGGCAAGGTTAGGTCTGAAGCCTCCTGGACAGTGGATACCCTCTGTGTGACTCTTTTAGCCTCTGCCTCCCCATGGAAACTTGACCATTACACAAAAACAACATATTCAAAGTAACACAATGTTGGAGCTTCTCAGGCCCCAAGCTGCCAGGACCAGCCCTGACCTGTATATAGCGTTCTAGCTGCTCAATCTGCATGGGGAAATCTGGATGGTTGGCATTGTACTGTGCCACGTTACGGCAGGCCTGGTGCAGCATGGAAAAGAGTGAGCCCAGGCAGCGCAGGCGCGTCAGGTCCATGATGTGCTCCAGCTTGAAGGCATGCTCCAGAGCCTTGGTGACCAGGCCGTTGGACGTGAAGTATGGCTGCATGATCGTCGCTGCATCTCTCTGAATCTAAAAGAAAGAACAGAACATACAACACAGGGATGGAGAGATGGTTCAGTGGTTAAGAGCACAGACCACTCTCCCAGAGGTCCACATGGTGGCTCACAACCATCTGAAATGAGATCTGACGCCCTCTTTGGGTGTGTCTGAAGATAGCTACAGTGTATTTTCATATACACTGAAATGAAAAAATAAATCTTTAAAAACAACAACAAAAAACTGTACAACAACCATTTCAAAAATACCAGAGGCAGACAGCACTGGCAAGGCTGAGGAGCAGGACCACTGTGAATTCCAGGCTAGCCTGAGTTACATAGTAAGACCTTTCTTAAAAAAAATGGTGCCGGGTGTGGTAGCGTACGCCTTTAATCCCAGCATTTGGGAGGCAGAGGCAGGCCTGGTCTACAGAGTAAGTCTAGGACAGCCAGGGCTATACAGAGAAACCCTGTCTCGAAAAAACAAAACAAAACAACAACAACAACAACAAAAAAATGGTTAGGGGGTTTCCATCTATTCTAACCTATATCTGTTGGAAGGGTCATGTGACCCAATATAAATAAATTTCGGGTCACACTATAACAGCCAAGCCTTATTCCTCATTTCTTCACCCTAGTGGTTCCTCGGGGCTACCACATTTCACATAACATAGATGAGGGCAGTCATTCAGGAATTACAAAGGAAAATAAAGTAAATGAAAACCTACTTTATATCTTAAAATCATCATATATGGTGTGTGTGTGTGTATGTGTGTGTGTGTGTGTGTGTGTGTGTGTGAGAGAGAGAGAGAGAGAGTGTGTGTGTGTGTGTGTGTGTGAGAGAGAGAAAGAGAGAGAGAGAGAGTGTGTGTGTGTGTAGGTGAGTGAGTGAGAGAGAAAGGCAAAGAGAGAGAGAGAGAGAGAGAGAGAGAGAGAGAGAGAGAGAGTGTGTGTGTGTGTGTGAGTGTGCGTGCCAGAGGACAACTTCTGGGATCCAGAGATCAAACTGAGATCAACAGGGGTGGAGGCAAGTGTCTTTATCACCGAGTCACATGACTTTCTCACTTTTAAGTTTTGTAATAACTACTTAGCTTCTGCAAGCTGCTGCAGCGAGTCTCCCCAGGAGCTGTTGTAAGACAGCTGGCTATTCACTCTCTACTAAAAGCTGATGTCTCACTCCATGCTCCTGGCCCCAAGCCTGTGGCCCCGAGGCTGGGCAGCCTTCACACCTGCAGCATTGGAGAAGCCGCCTCTTCACCCTCGTCCTCTTTGCCTTTTCTCCTACGCTGTGCCTCGTCCTCCCCTTCATCCAGGGGAATGCTGCGCAGCCTGGCCAGGAAGTTATTGAAGATCATGTCTGTGCTCAGTACATCCTCGCTGAACCACACCATGCCACAGCGAGACACTGTGGCCAGGGTTGCATACTTCAAGTCCTGCACTTCAAACATTATTCGCACCTTGGAGGAAGAATTAGGCAAATCAAAATGTGAATATTAAAATTTCTTTACCCATATAATATAATGAGTGTTCTAATTTTTTTTTTTGTATTTTAAAAACAAACAGATAACCAAACAGTATACGGCCCGCATGGCTACAATCCTAATATGTTCTCTAGGTAAAAATGTGGGTAGGAAACCATGCCTGTGTGAAGTTCCTGTTGGCATGGGGGTTCATCAGCCTCACTAGGTGCTGTCATAGCAAGGCTCAGTGGGCAGGCTTCCCCTCCAAATATCACCCCATGGTCCACACACCATAATCACCCACCTGAATGAACTATAGGCCCATTCTATCTCTCGCCACTTACAGTATCTAGAGTTAGGCCACCTGCCTAGATCTCTCATCTGGTGAACAGTGGGGCTAAGATTCTAAGCAGAAGGTCAGAATACCAGCTCTTAACCTCAGAGTCATTTATCTTACAAAAATCAAGCTATCAGACCAGAGTCAGAATCTATGGGACAATCAGTCACCAAAGGGACCTGATGAGGTTAACGAAGGAGTGGTAAGAACAACACACTTCAAGACTGGGCTCGGAGTAGTTGGCTTTTTTCTGAACTGTCAGCATCATCAATGCTGACACAAACATCCAGGCCACAGACCCCACATCTCTCTCACACTGCTTCTCTTCAGACCTTCCTCCAGCCAATAGTACAGGCCCCACTGAACTGCCAGCTACTCAACAGCTCATCTGCAGAGACAACCCTAAGCCTCCTGGAAGTGGGCAGTTGGAACTTTGGACACACCGAGCCCTGTGTATACCAGTGTCCTACCCATATACCTTTGATGAAGTTCAATTTACAAATCAGTACAGTAATCAATTAACAGACTATGAAAGTTACCTAAAACTTGTAAGCTGCTTAACTCTGGAATTCTCTACTTAGTATTTCCCGGCTGTAGATGACATGGCTAAATGAAGTCTTGGACTGTGGAAATGGGACTAGTTGGGGGTACAACTAAGGAGCGTCTTCCTGGAGCCAAGACTGGTGGGTACTCACGTTGGGTGGCAGGCTAAGGCGCTCTCCATTGGGCAGCGTCAAGAGCTTGTTGTCATCTAGCACGGAGTTCAGGTTCTCCACCCACTCGGGGTCCACATCACCATCAAAGACAATCCACTGGCGCTTCTGCAGCTCACCTCTCACATTGTCTATGATCCTAGTTTGAAAAAAATTCCAATGGCTTACTCAAACCAGGATTCCTGGATTTGACATGCTTACCCTCCCAATGGATTCTGTTATTTGTGTGAACAGGGTGATGCAAGCACTTGGATTATAGTCTTGGAAATGCAAAAATCAAAGAGAGCAAACATACTTTCTCAGCACGTGTGTGAAAAGTCCATCTGTCCACTCCCTGGTGTTGGGATCCAAGGTTCCGTAGAGGTGGTCTTTGCTGATGGCCTTGGGGTCAATTATGTGGGCCACACCCTCCACACCCTCGAGCCTCTCAAGAGCCTTGAGCAGCACACGCCAGGCCATGCTCTTCCCACTTCCTGAAGGCCCAACCATCATCAGGCCATGGTTAATCTGGGTGATCTGATACAGCTGGAGAACCTGCAGGGCCAGAGATCAGCACTGAGGGCGTCAGGGGAAGACACAGACAGGCTCTGTGGCATTTCTAGTGGCAGCGAGCAAGAAACGGATCTGCTTTAATTCCTAAAGCCAGGAAACCCCAAGAGCGTGTGGGAACCACATCGCAAAGGCATCACTCCACCAGGGAGTGATGGGAGGAGGAGGAGGCCTGGGCCAGTGCATAGATGTCTTCTACGCTCTCGGTATACAGAGACATCTAAAGACTCTCCAAGGATGAGAAAAGATCAAACGGAAAGGATTATTCCAATATAGAGCATTCAGGTCAAGACACACGGTGGTTATAAATAACAGAGCAGAGGAAGGAGAGATACTGGTCCAGAAAGGAAACCGCAGCTGACTGTCAACTAAAACTTAACCTGGGGGACTGGGAAATCCTTAAAGGCATAAACCAATTTTCATCATAACCATACTTTTAGTCAGCATTTTTAGAGTTTGTGTTACATGTAAGAGACATGTTTTGCTTCCTGTGTGTGTTAGTAAAGGGACACTCAAGCAAGCCTTGGGCAAATCTAAGTCACGCCAGGCCCACACTGAGCCTGTGGTCTTAGAAGCAGCAAGTTAGGGGGCTGGTGAGATGGCTCAGCGGGTAAGAGCACTGACTGCTCTTCCGAAGGTTCTGAGTTCAGATCCCAGCAACCACATGGTGGCTTACAACCACCTGTAATGAGATCTGACGCCCTCTTCTGGTGCATCTGAAGACAGCTACAGTGAATCACGCCTAAGCGAGTGGGGCCGGAGCAAGCAGGGCTGGAGCAGGTCCTGAGTTCAATTCCCAGCAGCCACATCCATGAGATAGCTCATGGCCATCTGTACAGCATGCTCATACACATAAAATAAATAAAACTAAAAAAAAAAAAAAAAAAAAAAAACAGAAAACAAACCTAAAATCTTCAACCTAAAAAAGAAGCAGCAGCAAGTTACAGTACCTTTTCAACCCACATGCCGCCAACTTCTTCTCCATCGCCGTATGTCAAGTACATCTCCTGACACACTTTCTTCAGCTCTTCTCGAAGGGCTGTCATCTCCCCACGGTGGTACTGGACTCCAGGGAACACGTCTGACAGGAGGCTGAAGAGCAGAGGGATGTCTTCTGCCACCAGCTTGGGCACCATTGTCTCGCAGACACTCTGGATCAGAATCTATGGGGAGGGAGGAAGGCCCCAGACAGGAGGATCACACTGAGGATTCGAGGTCTTGACCCAAGTGTCCTAAGGGGAGTTCCAGAACATGCACATTTTCAACATGACACTTGTAAGCGGGTGTGTTGGTGGGGACCTGTGACCTCAGCACTTGGGAGGATGAGGACAGCCATGAGGTTCAAGGCTAGCCTAGGCTACATAGTGTATAATGGGTTCAACTTCCAAGCCTCACAGGTCTAGAGAGTGAAGACAACACCTGAAGCACCCTGCACAAACCTCCTGCTCTGGCAGGTTCTCAGCAATCTCTCCTTCATCAACTGCTTCTCCCCGCTCTTCTTTCTCCCTCTTTATCTTCTGGATCCTCTCCCTCTTCACATTGCCTGCGCTTACAAGCACACTCTTCAAAGCCCGAAGCCCAAAGTCGTAATGGCTTTGAGAAGACAGCTGCTCATCACACAGTCTGGAAGAGAAAGCCTCTTTACAGGAGTGCCCTTGAGGCAAACAGCACTTACAGTGAAGGAGTGAGACAGGCATCTGAGAGATGTGGGGTTGGACAGCAACAATAACCATCAGTTAAACACATGCCTGGGACTGGCTCTCAGCTACTCACTTAAAGAATGGGACGATCTTGTTGGCAAGGACCTCAGCAGTGCGGAAGCCCTGTGAGTACAGCATGACCTGGGCGATCAGCTGACGGTCAGGCTTGGTCATTGCCAAGCTCCGGAAGAGCTTCTTGAGGTTGTCGGGGAGGTTTGAGCGACCTGCATAGCCTGGGTTCATGGTGATGAAGATAGCCATGTCTGGGCTAACCTTGACTTGTTTGTTCAGCAGCTCACAAGTAATGGGGGCTGAGGCTGAAATGAGATGACACATACTTACTGAAACATTTGGGAGTCTCTAAGATGACAGAATGCCACTCACTCGACTTCAAGACCAAAGCCCAGGACTCCTGGGGTGACAGAGGCTCTATGCAGCCAGGGCCAACACCTCTATGACTACTGCCACAATCAGGCACACAGAGGACACCTATTAAGCCACCAGAGGCTCACTGATTGTGCAAGCAATGCTGAATGTCACAAGGGCAACAGTGGACCCAACCTGTCAGTCAATCCAAAAGACATGAATCCAAGAACCATCAGCTCCTCTTAGCATCAGCTCAACTTACAAAGTAAACCTCCAGCCTCCTGAACGACTTAAGAATGTGTGTCTGTGAGAGACGACAGGGTTGCCCTGACATTCCTGTTTTCTTCAGGTCTGGATGATTCTAACACAGTTGCTATTACTATGGAGCAAAAGTAAACAAGAGGGGGCTGGAGAGATGGCTCAGCAGTTAAGAGCACTGACTGCTTTTCCGAAGGTCTTGAATTCAAATCCCAGCAACCATATGGTGGCTCAAAACCTTCCATAATGAGATCTGACACCCTCTTCTGGTGTGTCTGAAGACAGCTACAGTGTACTTACATATAATAAATAAATCTTAAAAAAAAAAAAAAAAGTAAACAAGAAAGTCATTGGGTAGTGGCGCAAGCCTTTAATCCCAGCACTTGGGAGGCAGAGGCAGGCAGATCTCTTGAGTTCAAGGCCAGCCTGGTCTGCAGAGCTAGTGCTAGAACAACCAGAGCTATACAGACAAACCCTGTGAAAAACAAAGTAAACAAGAAAAGGTTGAAGTAGGTGCGGACAGGACGAGTGTCTCACCCACCTAGCTGCACAGCAAGGACATCTTCTGGCACCAAGCCTACCTCGATCACACGTGCCTGGGCTCTGTTAGGTGCAGAGAGCAAGGCCACCCCAGAGCCTTTCAGAACAGCTACTCCTGTGCTGACAGAGGACTCCGCAGACCACACGGTGGGGCACTGAGGTCAGACAGGTGCTAAGGAGCCTGGCTTTCCAGTGATGCTGGAAGTAAAGGCCTCCCAAGGGCCACTGTGGGGTTTGTGTGTGGAAGGGAACGTGCTGTGGCCTTGGCATTGCAAAGGATGCTCTGTTCCAGGAGCCATAGGAACTGGTACTGTTCCTCTGCCATCGGGAAGCAACACTGATCCCCAACCACCCAGGCTGCACATGTCTCCAACCAAGGTTCAGTGTAGTGCTTGCTTGTGGGAGAAGGTAAATGAGCTCACATCAGATTTCCCTCCAGCTCCTCAGTGATTAAAAAAAAAAGAGAGAATAAAACGAAAACCACAGAGAAGTCTTACTCTTATCGTAGTTGGGGTTGGAATGCTCCCGCAGTGCCTCTTGTATGCACTGCACCTGCTGGGATACAGCTGAGAGCATCCGCTCCTCTAGACGGTTAAATTCATCAAAGCAGCCCCATGCGCCCACTTGGCAAAGCCCCACAAAGATCCGTCCCATCGCCTAGAGTAAAAAGAACCAAAGAGGCTTAAATCATTTGTTATAGACTGACTTGTGTCCCTTTCCAGCATCATTCCTCCATGTCCAAACCCCAACATGACTATACTTGGACACAGGTCCTATAGGAGGTAAAGTGAAGGGAGACACTGATCTAAGAGGGCTGGGATACTTGCAGGAGGAAGTTACCAGAGTCCACCCTTCCGGCCATCACTCTCCCCCTCTCTGCACACACTAGATGATGGGTAAACCATCTACACACATGGCAGAGAGGCCTCACTGGAAGTTAGATCCATCAAAACCACTGTGGACTTGTGGCCTCCAGGACTGTGGAGAGCCATCTTCGTAGTTTGAGCTGCGCAGCCTGTGGTATCTGGCAGACTTGTCCAACTCTGAGCAAGTCACATCTTTCTCAAACCTACAACTTCTCCCTTCAAAATGAGAATACTATCTACCTCCCAAAATGGACATTCAGTTATTCATTCCTCATTCACATAAAAGCATTACTGCTACAAAGATGTACTGAGAAATGTGTTTTCTATCTTATGCCAATAAAATCCTTCTGAGAAAACTATAGTTTTTATTCTAACTCTCTTTGCTAGTGTGGGAACATTTCCCGCAGTATTTATTGTTTTCAGCTACAGACATTAGCATTACCACAGAGGCGCTTCCCTTTCTGGAGCGGAAGGCCTGGCACGGTGGGAGAGCAACAGCACAGTTAACACTCTGGGCTTGACCCCTGGTTTGGGAAGGGAGGATAATCTCTGCTAGAGGTGGCAGAGATGACTGCCAGCCCTGATGAGATAGGAGGAGTGTGAGTTCTAGGCCAGCTTGGACTATACAAGGAAACCCAGTCTCAGATACACAGACACAGGCAGGCAACAGCCAGTTTAGACAAACACTAACGGTTAACTTTGAGACTGAAAGTCAAGCAGGCATCAATGTGTGTGCTGGGCTCTGCTGCAGCTTGAGCACCGGGGAAGGCCTGTTTGCACTGGGGCTGTGACAGGGGAAACTTAATGACTTTACATATGTGAAAAAATTTCTTACCTGGAAATCAAAGGTTTCGTCACAATTGAAAACTAAGACAAACCGCCCCAGCTGATGGCCAAGGGCTTTGACAGACTCTGTCTTTCCGGTTCCAGCAGGTCCTATTATTTGGAAGAGAAATAATTTAATACTCAAGTCCATTACCTAGTAAGTCCTTGCCTTGAAAAAAGCCATAAAAATTTATTTTAAAATTGCCATAATAAACACAAGGAAATTAAAGATTTTAGAACGTAAAACCATGTAATACAGAAACACATCCAGGGCTGGAGAGATTGCTGAGCGGTTAAGAGCACAGATTGCTTTTCCAAAAGTCCTGAGTTCAAATCTCAGCAACCACATGGTGGCTCACAAACATCTGTAATGAGATCTGACACCCTCTTCTGGTGTGTCTGAAGACAGCTATAGTGTACTTACATATAATAATAAATAAATCTTTAAAACAACAACAACAACAACAACAACAACAACAAAAACAAAAAAATCATCCAAACCATCAGTTTTGTGTGTAAAAGTAAGATCTGCTGTGACTCCACCTGTCCAGGTCTGTGCAGTAACTTACCAAATGGGGAGCCACCAAGCCTGGCCTCTAGAGCTTGTGTCATAGTCAAATAGCAGCGGTCGGTGAGGGGCGTCTGGACCAGCTTGTCTTGAACACCCAGGTACTCAAAGCCATAGTTAAACTTGGCATTTGCCATCTGAATGGACAACTGCTGTAACACGTCCGTTTGCTTAGGGTCAAAGTAAAACCGCATCTGGCTGAGCCATTCGAAAGATTTGGCGTTGTCAATCTTGCTTTTGATCAAGGACCTGGTAACATCTCTCTGGTGAACCAACTCTGTGATCTGAGGAAGTAAAAATTTGCCGTAAACTAAAGAAGCATTGTGCTGTTTGGGTCTGCAGACTATCTGTTAAGTTGGCATTAGGCTTCAGGCCAGTTACAGTGACTAGCAGCAAATATTCCAAACTGCAAACAGAACTTCACCAGAAGGGACACTGGAAAGGTTATCCATGCAACAGAATCACAGACTCAGAGTTACAGAAAACACAAAAGCCAAAAACCCTCCATAAGTGAAACCCCTGGGCAGCTGAATGTAACAGAGCAGCTTCCTCATGTGCACCTACAGGCTGCCCACCTTGTGCCCCCACACTGCTGCAGCCACCCCTCTGGGAAGAAGATGCAAAGAGCTGGTCATGGCTGGTGGTGGTGGTGCAGGTCTTTAATCCTAGCACTTGGGGAGGCAGAAGCAGGCAAATCTCTGTGAGTTCAAGGCCAACCTGGCCTACAGAGTGGGTTCCAGGATAGCCAAGGCCACACAGAGAAACTCTGTTTCGAAAAAACTTTAAAAACAAAAACAACAACAACAAAAAGCCAAAGCTGGTCAGTTCTTTCTCTCATAGCATAGTGTAGGAGCACACTTTTGTGGGTATATGAGTATATGCACGCAAGCATGTGTGTGCAGAGCCCGGGGTCAACCATGGGGTCACGTTTCAGGGGCATTCCACCTTTGCTCTTTGAGCAGGTGGCATTAGGACCTGGGACACTAGAGCTCAGGCCCTTGTGCTTGTGCAGCAAACTTTTTATCAACCTAGCCTTCACCGAGATTATTTTTAAAGAGGAACAGAACCAAACACCACCCAGGCGCACACAGAATACCTGTGTCCACACATTATCATGGTCAAAAGCCTCATGTAAGCCAGGCTGGCCTAGAACTCCCGATCCCCTTCTCCCCGCCTCCACTTCCCAGAGCTAAGGTTACAGGTGTGGACCCCAACTCCAAGCTTATTTTTCTTTTGATACAAAAGGCACATTTTAAAGCATCTTTCCCTTTCACTGCTCGAGCTGAGGGGAGACGGGGTTCAGGCATGAGGCTCACCAAGTGCTCCAGCTTCCTTCTTCGGAGAGGGGGCTGCTCCATGAGGACAGAGTCTGCTAAGACGTTGAGTGTGACCTCCACATTGCTCAGCACAGACTGCAAGGGTCCCACGTCTCCACCTCCTCCAACATTGCTTAGCGCATTCTCCACATTCTCAGACCAGGCTATTTGGGCTGACAATACCACTAGCTGGGCCTACGGGAAAAAAGACATACACACACAGAGTTGCTTTTTGAGATAGAGCATCACTGCTCCTTGAACTGGGTCTGAATTCACCACTCAATTGGCCTTCCCATCTCACCACTCCTCCCCAAAGAGCCTGACTACAGGTGCCACTGCCTGGTTCCCAAGGGGACATTTGTAGGGACAATTCTGGAATGTTGGTTTCTTTAAAAACATACAAATATTACGGGAACGTGCTCTCATTTTAATCCCAGGTGAGGGATGTGGGGCTGCTTCGGACCGTCTGCAGTAACTGACTATGATTTGCCTTGTGCTCTAGTTGAGTCATGGTTTTTCCAGATGCAGATAGTTTCTACGATTGTGTGACGTTTGGAATTCTGGGAACTTTTTAGAGGGTATATAAATGTAAGGGTCCCAAGAAGGGTTGTCAGTCATTTAAGGAGATCTCCACAGTTATGCTCAAAGAAACAAAAGGAAAGAAATTAGATTCAGAGATCTCTCTCTCTCTCTTTCTCCCTTCCCTCTATGCTTTTTCCTCTTATCTAGTGATAGGGGGTAAAACCATGGGGATAATGAGTGGGAAAAAAAACCCTACCAAGTAGCCAAGACCAGCTACCATCATCTTTGAATCCTTGAAAGCTAAGATCTTCACCTGGTTGCTTCTATTAAAAATTACCTGGTATTTATCAATCCAAGTAATGTAGGTATTTGGGTCAATAGAAGTTGCTTTCCCAAAAATCTCTACTTCTGTAACGGACTCTGCCAGAAGTGTAGCCAAGGTGACTCTCATCTCCTTCTCCACCAGCGTGAGCCACTCATTGATTTTGGGGTGTTCAGTGATGGACACTGGAGTCTTAAACATAACCTGAAGATAAAAAGACAGTACAAGAATTAAGGCGTTGGAGTGTGAGGGAAGTTTCCAAGGCACAAATGTACTGTGCTTACCTCCTCCCCTTCTCGAGACGAAATGCCGAGGACCACAGAGTTGTCCTCATTTAAGATGATGCTGGAAACACCAGCAAACATTTTCTTGAAGTGCTTCTGCAACTTAGCCACATTCTTGCTATTTCCAATGATTTCAAGCAAATCCTCATCACCCACAAAGTAGAACCTGAAATCAAAACAACTCAGCTGCTGCTGCCTGGTGCGCAGCGGGCGACTGAGCAAACCATCTACGTACAGGAGGAAGCAGCCACAAGAGAGACCTCAGGCCTCAACTCACATCTCATACAAACACCTGCCAGGGCTTGGTGAGGGACATGTTTACAGTAAGACTTGGGAGAAGTCAGTGTCATTCACTTAAGTCATTTTGACAGCACCTACTCCACTCGCACTATACAAACTCTTTGCAAACTCTTTGGAAAGGAGGAGAGAGCACTCAGCAGACAGCAGAGCTAGACCCTGGAGTCATTCAAGTGGCTTACAGAAAAAATGAGCTTAGTGATGTTTAGTAAGATTAAGGTGAAAAACTGGGAGTTCAGGTAGCATTAGAGAAGGACATGGAGAGGCAGAGGGCTCAATGAGCTGGCCATCAAAATCCTTCACGTCAAAACTGAGCAGTGCCAGGCAAAGGGAAGAGGACAGACAGAGCATAGCACAGCTGAACTTGATCTGTCTCAGGCTCACCTGGGGAAAGATGAGCGCTCCCGTTCCAGGTATTCCCCCAATGCTTTCTGGATCTTCCCGAGCAGGTCGGCCAACCTTTCTAGAGACCTCTGGACTCCCTGTATGTTCAGAACATCCATCACAAGTGGAGACTTGGAGACTTTTTTCATCAGTGCCAAAAACTCCGTGCTGATACTACAGAACAAAGAAGAGTGGGTCAGTCTCTGCAGAGGGCTCACCAGCCCTGCCAGGGCCTGACCCCAGTGGAGCTGTACCTCTGGAAGCGCTGGGTTTCCACAGGCAGCAGATGTTTGATGTCCGCACTGCCTGTGAAGATGCCTTCCAAGTAGACCCACCGCCTCTGCACGTCAATCCACACGTCAAAGAGAGCCATGATTCGGTTCAGCTTGTCCTCCCAGCTCAGAGCATCTTCTTCAAAAACCTAGTGGGCACACAGGAGGACAGAGCTCAGACGCTAACCCTTTCACTCAGATATGCCAAAGTTCACTGAAAATTACAAATGAGGAGCACACCTTAAATAACTAGGCATGTGAGCGGTAACTGGAGTGCACAAGAGCGCCCTGTGCAGCCATACCTTGTAATAGGGAGAGAGTTTCATGGCAGAGACGCTGTTGATGTGCTCCTTAACCTTGTTGAAGAGGTCATCCCAGCCTCGGATCAGGCGGCATTTGTTCTGATAGTTGACCAAGTCTAGTTCGTATGTGTTCCACACTTCCCGTATCTGAGGAACCAAGAAGAGGCCGTTAGCAGTACAAACCAACACTCAAACATTTACAGGGGCAGCAAACATTAGGGACAGAGATGACTGTAAATGATAAGGCTTTATTTTACACGGTCAAATCCATACAACAGCCTGATACCCACTCCCATCACTTGCCTGCTTCAAAAATTCTTCCAAAGCCATCTCCCCTTGTGCCACTAGCAGCACATCTTTGACAACAGCTTCGTTCTTCTGAAGGTCCACATCCCAGATCTGGCCCAGGGTCAGCTCAGAAACCACCCAATTAACATGAAGCCTCTTCATCAGCTGCTTCCAGTGTCGGTCTTTAAGTGCTTCTGATTTCAGTTCAATTACCAACATGTTTATCTGTTTAGGGGCAAAGAGTTACATGAGCAGGCGCCTTTTGACAAGACATCCAGCACCCATGTGTGGCAGTCCCCTACCTTCATGTAGCCTTTCAGCAGCCTCTGAACAAACTCATAGGAGGCATACTGACGAAGCCTTGCAGGGAAGTTCTTCAGCTGGTTTAAGAGGCCATCTAGGTTTTGTCGAAGCTGTCAGGAGACACAGGAGAATGGAGTCACATACACAGACACACATTCTACACCCCCTCTCCCCACATATGTTGTTTTTTCCTTTTTCATTTAAGACATGGTCTCATGAGTTTATCTAAGGCTAGCCTTGAAGTTACAAAAGCCCACCTGCCTCCATCACCCAGAGTTCTGGGGACTGAACCTAAGGTTTTGTGCATGCTGGGCAAGCACTCTACCTACTGAGCTACAACCTTCTGAGTAGCTCTAAAACAACCCTTCAGTTTGTATGAACCACAGAAACACCACAGAAGGTACAAGTGATAGCTTGGGAACTTGCCAAGTTCTCTGTGACTGCTAACACACAGACAGAACTGCAGACGTCCACTTCAGTAAGCACCTTACGGACACAGACAGAACTGCAGACGTCCACTTCAGTAAGCACCTTACAGACAGACAGAACTGCAGACTCCCACCTCAGTAAGCACCTTACGGACACAGACAGAACTGAAGACGTCCACTTCAGTAAGTACCTTACCTTACGGGGCTGAACTGAGACCCAGGGCTGCTCCTTCATCTGATCAATCTGTTCCCAGACCTTGGAAAGCTCTGACCACACACCTTTCAGGTCTTGTAACTCTTCCAAGGCCACCTGTGATTGACAAGACAAGGCAGTTAACATGGAAACAGCTCAGGAATTAGAAACAAGAGAAAAACCACCTTTATATTTGGCAGGATCCTTGGGATGACCCAGGACGGCGGCAGTGTCTGGTAGAGCAGTTCTCCAGACTTTCCCCTCACGGGTCCATACCTGTACACGTTCTTCACTGCCACTGAGGAGGCCCGTGTCTGTGAGTTCCAATGCTTCCTTGGCCTTTGCACACTTCTCTCTGTCATCCTTCAGCCGGCCAAACTTCCCTTCATATATGGTAAGGGCCTGAAGAGCCTCCTCAGGACGTAGATTGCCCTGAAACAGCCAGAGCACAGAGTGGCAGGACTGTCGCAGGGAGGGAGCACTGGGGCTCAGAGGGACTGGAGAGTAACAAAGCAGAGACCATGCCTAGCAGCCTAGCTAGCAGCTGCCTTGGGAAGCGTGAACTATACTTAGGGAAATCAAATTCTAAACCCGAGTACACCCAAGAACACCTTAAAAACAATAAATTTTTTTTTATTATTCTTATTTCATATGCATTAGTGTTTTGCCTACATGTATATCTACATGAGGGTGTATGAGCCCCTAGAACTGGAGTTAGACATAGAGGTGAGCTGCCATGTGAATGCTGGGAATTGAGCCTTGGTTCTCTACAAGAGCAGCCAGTGCACTTAACGTCTGAGCTGTCACTCCAACCCCATGTAAAACTAATTTTTACTCATTTAAAAACACTTCCTGGGGTCTGGAGGGACAGCTCAGCTGTCCAAGTCCTAGCACCCAAACGGCACAGCAGCTCATGACTGCCTGGCTCCAGTTCCAGGGGCCTGACATGCTCTTCTGGCCTCCAGATGCATAGCATGCACATGGTACACAGACATACATAAATAAACAAACAAACAAACAAACAAACCATCTCCTATTTAAATGACTGCCACTCTGGATAAATAAATGGCTATCTACACGTATCAGGGCATCCACACACAGGGTAAGTCCCTACCAGTTCTGTCTCCAGGTCCTCACTGTTATTTTGGTAGTACCTTGCTATGCTATCTTAAGCTCACATACTCAAGGACCCTTCTGCCTTAGCCTAAATGACTGGCTGCCAGCGCGGCCTTTTAGTTACTAGAGGGCAAACACATCTTTAGTATTGAAAAGCTATGCCTCAGCATGGCCTCCCATGTCTGGCAGAAAGAACCCATGTTTGCTGCTGGCTTGCAGGCTTAGTAAAACTCACTGTGACAGGTTTGGTCTTCTCCCAGTCTGTCAACAGATCGGTGGTCCGGCTTTCCACAGCTCTGTCCTCCTGCACAATCTTCATTTGCAGGTTTGCCACCTGTTGCTGAATGGCAGAGTCCTTCCGACGCATGATGTCATTGAAGGCCCCCCACTCACCCTCGATGTTGTCAATGTAAAGCCAAGAAGGCGGGAACTGGAACCTTTGTTTTTCCAGTAGTCGCTGACCATTGCGGTAGAGCTTTGAAAGTTAAAAAGATAAATTTTTTTCCACAACAATAAGAGAAACTACTGCCAACATCCCAACAAGAAGCAAGACCCCATGACTGAAGAACACACAGATCAAAGCCCCTGCTCTTCTACAGTCGTCTACCTCATGATCATTGTGGTTGAAGGACACTGTGCAATCTGGAGTGGCCTGCCAGCTTCTCTAACACCAACTGGGCATAGAGAACACCCTGCATTGTGCTTCATCTCTTTACCATGCATTGCAATAGGACACTCAAATCCTAAGCACTTGAAAACAGTAACAGATTTAAAGAGACAGTGACTCTCAACCGTAACTCTGCTTAACAATCACACACAGAGCTTTTGAAGTGTAGACTCCTAGACTCCCAAGATACTCCACTTACTTATTGTGTGTATGCACGCGTGTAGCATGTGTGTGGAAGGCAGAGGAGGACAGAAGTCGGTGCTCTCCTTTACCATGTGGCTCTAGGGAAGAGTCAGGTCATCAGGCCCGATGGCAGGTGCCTTTACCTACTCAGTCATGTCTGCTCCCCACCAGCCTCCTTTGAGACAAGATCTTGCTATGAAAACCAATCTGGCCTCAAATTCACAGTTCCCCTGGCCAAGACTCCCAAGTGCTAGGGTTAGACATGTTGCCACCACAGGAGGACTCCACGGTGAATTCTAATGACACATGACACACAAGTGGCTAGGGCAGCTGATGACTGCTCTGTAAGAAACGTTCAGTGTCAAGTCCCTCAGTGTTCCAACAGAACACAAGATATTAACAGCTTATCATGAATCCCATGTGAGAACTCACTTCAACTTGCTTCTCGAACTGTTTGATCTTCCGTTTCAGAGACTGCACATAGGTGATGAAGGTCACTGCATCCGAGGTGCTGGCCGTGTCAACAGAGTGCTGCTCCAGCTCTTGGCGAGACTGTTGTGGAGAGAGGAGAGGGTTGATTTACCATGGTGCCAGGCCTGACCTGCAGCCACCAGTTCCTGGGCAACACCCCAGTCTTCTCACCTTTGAGATCTGGGAATGGAATTCTGTCATGTTTGAGCCCAGCATCTGCCCAAATTTGCTGAGAACCTCCTTATGCCAGGAATCGTACTTCAAGTTCACCTTGGACTGGACCTGCAGGGGAAGTGGACAGCAGAATGCTATCAGTTCTTTCCTAGAGTGTCCAAGCTCCAACCCAGAGCCAAACACCAATACTGCTCTTACCTCTGCCTGGTGCCTTCTGACAACAAGCCAAACTCACCTTGCCGTAATCTATCACCACTGGTCCAAACTCTTTCTTGGTTTCTGCATTGTCGAAGGTTCCTCTAGCTTTCCTTATCTGGACCAGGAGAGCCTGCCACTTGTTGAGATCTTCCCCTAGCCTGTTGTAAATGTTTTCTGCCTGCATATCCCACAAACACTGGTACTGAAGCCAAACCTGCAAACGAAACACAGCTCAATTCTAGTTTGCAGTTCTATAGTCGGCTATTATTATGCCAGTACCCACTATGCCAACAGTCCAGGGTCATGTTTTCACACAGTTAGAGAACCTCACTTCAAAGTCTTAGAATTTATACAGCAAAAAGGAAAATTTTATTGTTCTTGAAAACCATAGTTAAGACAACACAAGATTTGTCCTATTATTCACTCTTGACTTAAACAAATATTGCTGAGTGTGGTGGAATACACCTTAATCCTAGCACTGTGAGGCAGACACAGGTAGATTTCTGTGAGTTCAAAGCAAATCTGGTCTACAAAGTTCCAGGCCAGCCAAAGCTGCATAGTAATACTCAGGTGTGGTGACACACACGTGTAATCCCAGTTCTTAAGAGACAAAAGAATTCCAGGTTCTGGTCAGCCTGGTTTACAAAGCAAGTAAATAGAGGCCAGGTAGGGCTAGAATAAGGAGTAAGACCTTGTCTCAATATAAACAAACAGCAGGTGGATGAATAGATAAATATGTAAGTAAGTAAAGCACACATTGCCCATTGAGCCTTACTATCTATCAGGACCTATTAGCTTCCTAGTATTCTTTTCTTTCTCCCCCTTTGGTGGTGCTGAGCTATACCCCGGCTCTTCTCGCATACCCTTCATGTCTAGGAAAGCATAGCCATGGCATTGGATGGACTCAAGAGTGTCTCACCTTGACATACTGCTCAACTTCAGTCACTATGCCCATGACTGCTGAGTAGGACTCTTCCAGGGCGACAGGGCCATCGGGCATCCGCGTCAGTGCATTCCGATAGAACTTCTCTTCCTCCGTCAACTCATAATGCACTCCCACCTGACCAACAGAGCCAGACATGACTGTTCAACAATGCCAGTCACAGTCATCTTTTACTTACTAAAATGACTAAAAAAAAGTCACCATCAAAAAGCATTAAGAGAGAACCGATTTTCCTTAACCATAAGTAACAAGGAACCTGATTATATTTAACTCACTAAACCAATAAAGGGAACTCGAGAGTAACCGCAAACTGGCAAATGTGGAGGTACTAATGGCACAAGGTAAGAGAAGCTGAAGAACACAAGGAACCCTTGGTTCATCTCAACTGCCTGAGCACCTGCTACATGCTAGGCCCCGATCTAAGTACAATAAGCAGGCACTCCCCCTCATCACAAGTCCAATTCTACAGAAGAGAGGCAAAGGACATGCATATTCAGACTGTCACATGGGTGGAAGTCTATGTCAAATGAGTAGGAAAGAGGGAAGGAGTACAGGGGTAGGATAGGGACTGGCTTTCTTCTCCGAGGGGTCCTGGGCATATGCTAGATAAGCACTCTACCACTGAGATACACGCCTCCAGAAAACCAGAAAAGGCTTTATCAGAAGGTGGCATGTGAACAAAGACTGGAAAGGGTCGAAGGGATATTTGCTCTCTGGGATGGTGAGCAGAGAATGCTTCATGCAAAAGCCCAGGGAGCAAAATCGGTCTGTGGGGCTGAGGGCCAACAAAAGTGCAGTGAGGCCTGAGCAGAGCCAGGAGGGGAAAGCAAGGAATAGGGTCAGAAAGGTGAACAGTTATCAACAGGCCCAACAAGCAGCCAAGACTACAGCTTTCCTGCAAGACAGGCTCTTAGAGGGCCAAGAGAGGAGCAAAAGTAGTTATCCCGCAATGAAAACTGATGGTAGGGGCAGAGAAAACAGCAAGAGGCAACATTACTAAGCCAAGGCAATGGTGGCTCCTTGGATAGAGTGGGAATAGTGACTGTGGTAGAATAGAAATGTCCCATGCTGCACAGCATCTGATCACATTGTAAACTCCAAGACTGTGAGGGTGAAAAACTTTGCTGTGGTGTGGCTCAGCCCTAACGCATACCACCTACGACCTGTCTGTAAGAGGATTAAATATAGACAAGGATGGGTCAGAAGGCGGAGCAGGCAGCCAGCTGCCAGGGAGTGAGTATGTGAAGAAGGGGCTCTTCCATGGGTTGGCAGTGGACAGCTGGGCGCTTTCTCTGCCTCTCTGAGCTAGCAGGCTTTCACCACAGTGTCTGGCTCCTGAGTCTTCATTTGGGAAATCGAACGTTGGGATTTTGTTTTAAAAACAACAGACCAGGGGCTGGAGAGATGGCTCAGCAGTTAAGAGCACTGACTGCTCTTCCAGAGGTCCTGAGTTCAATTCCCAGCAACCACATGGTGGCTCACAACCATCTGTAATGAGATCTGACAGCCTCTTCTGGTGTGTCTGAAGACAGCTACAGTGTACAAATGTACACACAATAAATATTAAAAACAATAACAACAACAACAACAGACCAGAGCTTTAAAAATAAAGACAGCAATGACAGAAATCAGGGTGACACATGACTTGTGGATTGGGTGGAAAGAAGAGTAAGAGGAGGAGCAGGAGAGGAAGATGGACCCATGGAGCAAGTGCAGTACCAAGTCCTGGCTATGGGACAGGAGGAGATGGGAAGCAGCAGCTCGAGAGCCAGGCCTGGTCAGGTAAGGGAGGGTGCACACATGAGTGTGGAGATGGCTGTGTCAGAGCAGAGCTCGGTCAACAGCGCTGTTGTGCACAAACAGGGCAGCTATCATCTGTCAAATTTGGAGAGGAACAAGCCAATGCAAAGCCTTATACACAGAACTAGCCAAAGAGGTTTCTGCCTGGGACAGAAACCAAAATTCAGTTTGGTTCTGATTAGCTGGGCAAAACATGCTACAGGGACAAGGAGATGGGCTTGGCAGACATTTGCTACCACACCTGAAGTCGAGTTCAATTCCAAAAACAAACTTACAAAGTGAAGAGATAGGTACCTAACCTGCAGGGTGTGCTCTGAGCTCCACTTTCTCACTGTGACATGTGAAAGAGAGTGTGTGTGCAGAAACACACTGCAAATAAATAAATGTAATTAAAACAACAGCAACCAAAACCCTTGAAGAGTGACATTTATATTCAAAGTCACAAGGGAAAACAGGTGTGTTTTGGGGCTGCAGGGATGGCCCAGTGGTCCTGAGCACCAGCTGCTCTTCCAGAAGACACAGGTTTAGTTCTCAGCACCTAGGGATTCATTCATGTAAAATAAAAATAAATTTAATTTTTGATTTGAAAGGGTGTGTTTCTAACAGAATTACTAAATTCTAGACCAGTCTGCATGGCAGTGGTATGGAATCTTTTATTTGAAAGCCACTGATCCTACTTAAAAGTGACATCAGCCAACATTATGGATTAAATGGCCTTCCAGGTTTTCCTTCGACTCTAGAAGAGTACTAGGAAGACTAGAATCTAGGATTTGCCTTAGACTTGTCAGTGGGGATCTATAAATTAAGTAAGAACAGCTACGAGCTGATAAATAAGGCTACAGGCAGGAGCTCATGATTCCCACTTCCTTGAGTGCTTGAAAATTTCTCTAAAAGTAGAAGCTAGAGTGACTATGCCAGTGTTCAGGAGGCTGAGATGGGAGGTCGGGTGGGACCACACTGTGAGACCTTATATCCAAAAATCAAACACAACAATGGAGTAGGAACTGAGATTATCAAAGTTCATAGGCCAAGCACAGTGGCAGGTGCCTTTAATACAAGTGCTCAGAAGGCAGAGGCAAGAGAATCTCTATGAGTTTGAGGCAAACTTGGTCTACACAGGGAGTTCCAAGAAAGCAAAGGCTACACAGAGAGACCCTGTTTGAAAACCAAAGAAGCTTATGGAGGAAACTTTTAAAGAGATGAGAGAGGCTGCAAATGCCAAGCTTTCCCTTAGGACATGCAACCCGGGAACCCTCGAGTGGAAAAAGACACGTACAGGGCTTATGAATGACTCATCCTGAGAAGTGGCTTCAGAGTCCCAAATAAGACCTGGTCAGAGACCCTGTGCTTGGAGCCCTGGAAGCTTACCTGGTACCTCTGACTCTGGATCCTGGGCAGGGACAGCACTGTCATTTTCCAAGCGAACATCTCTTGGTAGAGCTTGTACCTGCATTCTTCAATGGGTGGATTCAAGTAGATTACCTGATTTGTTATTCTTAGCTCATGAACAACGTTCTGTAAAAGAAAGGTTTTGTTTTTACTCAGTAACACATTTCAATAAAATGGTTTAAACTCTTTACAACCTTCTTTGTCTAAATTATGACCTCTCTAGGTAGAACCACAAAGTCTGTTACTATCAGATGCACTCCTGAGCTATTTTACATCTGTCCCTCTATGATCACAAGAGGCTGGGGGGGCAAGCATCGCTTTGTCTGCTCCAGGTGCACTGGTGCCTGGGTCAGAACATACAGTAGGTACTCATGGAAATCCACATGCTCAACAAAAGTAGCTGGAGGCCTGAAAAATAGTATCACTGAAGCATTGGGAGGCGGTGGCGCACGCCTTTAATCCCAGCACTCAGGAGGCAGAGGCAGGCGGATCTTTGTGAGTTCAGGGTCAGCCTGGTCTACAGAGTGAGTTCCAGGACAGCCAAGGCTACACAGAGAAACCCTGTCTCGAAATAGTTCATCACATAGACCCCAGGCAAGGAAGAGTTCCCACAGTTTATACTTCCTAAACAGACTTTAGGTGTTTATGGCTTCCTGTATGAAATCATTTTAAGTTGACAGAAGATGTGCAAAGAAAGCACAAAGTGCTTCCACAGCTTCGCTGATACTGGCTGGCCCGCCTTACCCTCACTCAGTCTCCTCAACCCACCCCAGCCTGTGGCATAGTCTGCTCTGGTCAGATGCTGTGCAGACTGACTTTCCGTGTGAGCCTCTATTTTTCTCATAAGTTTTCTGCAGAGAAGGCAGATGTGTAATACCCATCTCATCACAAGACATTACAAACACAGAGAGCCACCCACACTACTGGCCGTGCTAACATTCACCAACTGGTTAAATGGTGTCTGTCAGGCTCTTCCACTGTAAGGTGACTTCTTCACAGGCGCTCGTACCCAGTGCCAGCCCCAGTGCCAGGGATCTGGTCTAGGCCTCCTGCATTCAAGGAAGTCCTCTAACACCTAGCTACACTCCAGAGCTTAGCCCGTCTAGCACCTTTTTAAAAGCAGTCTCACCATTTAGGCTAAGCTGACCTTGAGCTTGTGATCCTCTTGTCTCAGCATCTACAGGCAGTTCAGAGGGGAGGCCCTTGTTTTGTTGTACTTGGTGAGTGCCATGGGAGATACTCACTTTGATCTTGGGCTCTCCACCAGGCTTGTGACTAACTTGGGGAGCATCTGTATCCATGTCGACTTCTGCTTTATCCTCAGCTTGTCCAAGAAGAACCTGAGTCCAGGCCCGAAGGCCAGCTTGCAGGCGGACACCCAGTATCCTTTCAATCTACAGAGAAAGCAGGTCACTGAGTGGCTGCTTGTGAAGGTCAGCTCACAAGTAAAGAATGAGAAGGTGGCAAGTGTGCCATAGCCAAGTATCCAGCTCCAATCCTGTCTCCCTGTGTGTGTGATATGTGCAGCAGCAGCAGAGCTGTTCTGTACCTTTGGGACTCATGGACTGCCAGTCTCCTCAGCTCCTAAGTGACAAGGAGACTTAATACCATACTGCAGACGCAGCTAAGCTCTCATGATGTAAAACTCACTTCAAGCGCTGTTTTGTGGAACTGAAGTTCGCTCTCGAGGTGAAACGAGGACCACCGCAGCTTGGAGGTGAAGACATTTTTCCTCACCAAGTGGAAGAAAGCCTTCTCTGTCGAGACCCAGGCTACGTTCCTCTAGGTGACAGACAGGACCTCTGCATGTCTTTGACACCAGTGTGCCCTATGCCATGTAAAGTTCCTAGGAATGTGCTGCAGGCTGAGGGGGAGCCACAGCCTCTGCAGGCTGCTAACTCTCCTTCCTACCCTAGGCCTCGCTAGCGATGTGTCCTCTCCAAACGAGTAAGAAACGCTAACCTGCCCTGGCCTCATCCTTCAGCAGCCTTAGGTGTGGAAGGGGCAATGTCAGAGAAGGGTGCCTGGAGGGCTAGGACCTGAAGAACGGATCCACGCTGACCAAGACCCTAGATTCCACCACAGCACCACCATCATTGCCATCAAAAAGGAAATCAACAAAACAAAACCAACCTTAAATCGTAAGAACAAGAGGGAAGGACCAAGAAGAGGCTGTTGAGTACCCAGGGAAAGGAGGAACTCTCCTCTGCACCCCGACACCTTGTTCCCAGCTGAGAGCTACTCGGACAGGGACCCACAGTATTCGGCTGTGGCATTAGCTGAGGGATTCTGGAGGAGCTGGGCTGCCAAGTAAGTATCTAGGGAAAAGGCTCCGAGACACACTAAAGGCCATACCTAACAGGGCCCACAGGGACAGCAGTGTTTGGCCAACTCAGCCATACACACCTCCATGTCCAGCTTGTTGACCCAGATGGGCAGATTAGAGTAGGAGTGCAGGTTTAGGTCGTCCACTGCTTTCTGCACTCTGTTCAAGATTTCAGAGAACGTCTTATGATCATACATGCAGGTTTCCAAGGAACGGACTTCCAGGTCTATTTTTTCCTCAATAATCAGTAGGTCGTCCACCTAGGGGAGAGTGCATTTAGTATGAGAACATTCGCTTACTCTATGGCTTGTTCATGTTCCTTTCATGAAATACTCTGCTCGGCGTAGAGAAGCCCCTCCATCAATAGCTAGCCCTGGCTGCTGGAGTGAGGCCACAGCTTCCCCTGTGTGGCCCACTGAGCACAAGGAGGGGCCAGGAACAACGCCAGCATCTTTCTTCCCTCCACCCTGCCATAGGAACAAGCACTCCCACTACAAGTTCGAGCTGCATCCCATGCCTATCAGCCCCTAATGTCTTCTATCCAGGTTTCTCAGGGTGTCACTCGGCAGCATTCCCAGAGCCCCACTCCATCAGTCAACAGCCAAAGAGTTTCTTTCCTCCTGCAGCTCCAGGGGTCTCAGCTCTACTCTTACAGACAGTTGTGGAGAACTAGTGCGTTCCCCAACTTAGCGACTAATTCAACCACAAGCAGTGAAGGTCAGGCAACTCACTCACCTTCTCTTGGAAGTTGAAAACTGTCTCTGCCAGGCGCTGCACATAGGGGTCGAGTTTGTAGGACTCCCACACCAAGGCGATGCCTTCTGCAATCAAGGCCTGTACCTCCTTCTTCAGGCCAGCCACTAACAGTGAGATGGTGTTGCGCTCCTCTACCTTCTCACAGGTGCGCTCGTAAGTCCGGACGCTTTCAATCAGTGAGATGGCAAATGGGTACAGTTGGTTGGCTTGGTGAGCCTTGTTCACAATTGCAAGTGGCACTCGGAAGCCAAGCCACTTGAGGTTCCGGACTTCTTTGGAGAGTGTTATGATCTCTGGAAGGAAGTTCACCTTTAGCTTGAGGACGTTCCCAGTGCGGCCCCGTACACGAGCGCTCTCGATGGTGAAGATGCGCCCTGAGACACCAAGGTTGCGTTGCTGAACCTTTCTCGCCCAGTCATCAAAGATTTCCTGGGTGTTGAGCTTCATTCGGAAGCTGTCTCCATCCTGCTTCAGCTTCTGCCCTTCCACGTGGTTCTCCCAGCCCTTACCCAGGACATCCTCCACTCGCTTCATATAGGCAGTGAGCTGTCTGTCAATCTGTTTAGCCCAGATGATAGACCCTGACACAGGGGGCAAGTCACGGACATGACTCATCTTACAAGCTTGGCTTTGTGGGTACTGGACCTTGAACTTGTCGTGCAGAGATTCGATGTCATCTTTTACACGTTGGATCAGCTGGGTCTGGTATTCACGAATGGCCCCTCGGATGTGTGGGCGGACGAACAGTGCATTGAACCTGGAGAAAATCCTGAACATCTCATTGGCGTTCTTGGCTGTGCCAAGCTGATCTCGGAGGCGGGCGGTGATGCGGGTCTCTACACGGTCGATCCTCTCATCATATCTCTTCATCGCGGCCTCCCAAGCCTCTGTCCCTTCTTTGGAAACATCCAGACCATCTACTTCCTTGACATTCTCATAGGCCAGGTTCACCTCCTCAATGGCGTTGGCGTCTGCAGCATCAAAGAGGACCTCGGCCACTTTCATGTCTTGGGGTTCAGGTGCCTCTCCTTGGTTCTGTTGTGCAACTGCTGTGACCTAAAACAAAAGATTTGGAACAAAAAATATTTGCAAATGAGGTTTTTCTGTCACAGGCATAGCACAGGATTCTTGTGCATCAATATTGACTTTTAGGCTTTCAGTACTTTATAATCACAGTTCAGCCATGAGCACACTATAAAGATCTCCCTGCAGATTTCTGTCTTTACTGTATTTTCTTTTTTTAAAGCAAATAACTAGTGAAAATGAAGAGGAAATGAAAACTGGAGTGAGACACACACAGACACACACAGGGCTAGCTCAGTAAAAGAGCACTTGACTAGCAGGCACAGGACTTTGGATTCATTCTCCAGAATGAGACAAAACAAAACAAAACAAAACACCCTAACCCAAAAGCATACAAAGAAAAAAGGACCCACTGAATTATTTTAATAAAGCTTAGAGATAAACAGTAATTCCCCATAATTCATTATGGTGCATGGCTGAAGGACTCTGTTGATGTCACACTACAATCTAATGGCCAGGCATCTGCTCTGAGCTGTGCCCATGCAGGGTACACTGAGTAATCAGATACTCATAACAACACAACACAGCCTCAGGATCAAGGATGACAAGTGACAAAAGGAAACTCAAGAAAAAACATGAAGTACCAGGTGGTCAGTTCTTTCAAAGAATTAATTACAAAGCGGCCACAGAACAAGAACTGTGACAGACACACCTGTGGTCTCAGAACTCTGACAATGACAGCCCTCAGTTGTTCATGCTGGCGGCGGAACTTCCGCATCTGGTCGAGGCGGGCCTGCAGCTTCCTGTGAGCGGGGTTGATGCGCCACACCATCTTCAGGTTCTCCTCCCTCTTCCTCTTGACGATGTCTCTCAGCAGCACTTGGAGCTTCTCGTACTCATCATCCCATGTCTGGAAGACTTCGAAGCAGGCCACCATGACCTATGGTACAATGGGAAATGGTTTGTCACTCACTTGTCACACTGATCTCACTGGCTCAAGGTGGTTTAAAGAGCACAGCTTACTTTTTCAAACTCTTCATAAGCTACATGCATCAACTTCCTAGTGCCCAAGACTTTGAGCAACTGAGAACTCAAGTCTCTGGAAATTGCCTCCACAAGACGCAGGGCCCGCTGAATGGGGTATTTTGTGTTTCGGATCTTTCTCAGATGTGTGAAAATTGCAACAAGTGCCTGCCTTATCTTGTCCAGCTCCGTGGCAGACAGCAAGTCATTCAGAGGGAAGTCTTTCATCAGAGGGTTGTAGTCATTCACTGTTTCCAATGCCTGCTTAAGACCTAGATTGACAAAAAGGGTTAACAGCTTTCACCTCAAGTAATAAAATCAAGTAAACTAAGTCTTAACTATGAAATGCACTTTGATGCTGGAAATATTTTAGTTATAGAAAAATCATTCATGGTATTTCAAGCAAGCAAGCAAGCAAGCAAACAAACAACATCTCAATGGACTCAGTTTTGGTTTTCTTAGGGGTGTAAAAGTCTTTAATCCCAGCATTTGGGAGGCAGAGACAGGTGAGTTCAAGGCCAGTCTGGTCTACAATTCAAGTTCCAGGAGAGCCAGGACCACACAGAGAAACCCTGCGTGGGTGGTGGGATAGGGAAGTAGAGTTGGGCTGAAAGAAGGATCAACAGTTAAGAGCACTCGCTGGTTGCAGGGCCTGGATTTGGTTCCCAGCACTCACATGGCAGCTTACAACCATGATAATTTTTCAGGTCCAGAGAATTCAGTATCTTCTTCGAGCCTCAGTTTGGCACCATGCACACACGCGGTGCACATACATACATGTAGCATTTGTAAACATTAAAAATAAACAACTATCCTGCATCCTAACTTAGTGACAAGCCCATCTCCCAAGTTGCTTCCTTCACAGGGCTAAGATTCTATATTTTGCTTTTAGTACTGTCTACATGTTTTACTTTAATAATTAAGTTTAGAGAAACTTTAGTGTTGTCAGCTTTGAGAACACTCACTCATGGCTAAATTTATGTGTAATTATGAACATGGAATCATAGGAAAAACTGGCTTTTGGTCTATTTTTTCCTTTGACATAAGATTTTTCCAAGTATTAGGGAAAAAAGACTTCGAAGCAGGCTGGCGGTGTACACTGTTATCCTAGTACTGGGGAGGTACAGACGGGACGGTCGGGTTGAAGGCCATCTTTGGGTATATAGGAAGTTTAGGCCAGCTTGGGTTATATGACGACTACATAAAAACTCATCTCAAAAAAAAAAAAAAAAAAAAAAAGGTTCAGAGATGTAAAGAAAAGAATCAAATGTACACATCAGTGCTGTGAATGACCAGTCAATATTTTTTAAGGTGGTCATGACAGCCTGAGGAGCTCCACTTGAAATTTACTCACTTAAAATTTTGAGTACCACCCTTTGTGGGGAGGAAATAAATGGGCCTTATTCACTTATTCTGTGGCTATGGAGCCTATAGAAATGCTTCACAGATATCTATCTAGCCATTCTGTGTTTAGTGCACACCAATGCAACTCCACTCCCACTGTTCCTACTAAGAAACGAAGCAGATAATCTACAGACTTGGGAACTGGACCTGTGCTGGCTACCATTAAGCTACATTCATATCCCTTGGGTTTTTTGAAACAAGGGTCTTGCTATATAGAGCAGGCTGCCCTTGACTTTGAATCCTACCCCTACCTCCAAAGCTCTGTGACTAAGTTGGGGGACAGCTCAGTGGGAGGACATTCACTCAATGCCTGAGAGACAGTGGGACAAGTCTCCATGCCGGGAGCTGGGGAAGCAAATGCTAAGATTGGGGTGTGGACAGCGTGCCCCACTGGAGGAGGGAAGCAGAGAAGGGAAAGGAGGAGCAGGGAAGGAGAGGAAAGCAGCATGGCTCTCCTCCTTCCTCAGCACGGGGCAATGGCTATCTCCTGGCTGACTGAAAGCTCACCATCACACAGGGAAGACCCAGGAGGGCAGGTCCCAGGGCTCACTAGCCTCAGGACTAGAAACTGTCTTAGTTTCTCAAAAGCCATGAGGGGAGGGAAATTCGTAGGTGAGGAGGACAGCCCTAGACTTTTATTCTGTAGACCTGAGGGCAAAAGGAGACAAGATGCCGAAGAGAAAAAGAGTTAAGAGTTGGAACAGTAGTGTTTAGGGTGTGGCCCTGGTGCAGCACTTGTCTGACACATAAAAGGCTGGGCCTGGGTCTGATCCCAAACTGCATCTGCTAGTTTTCATCTAAATCATCAAAGACCTTAAGAAAGGGGGTCAGTAACTTATGCATCCAGTGATTGGTTCTGGGTTTTACCTGTGTCCGTGTCAAAACTGACAGTGGCATGGAAACGTTTGCCATGCTTCAAGATGTCCAGAGTCAGGAGCACCTCTGGGCTCTCCCGCTTCTCCTGGATGCGGTACAACGCACGTTCCAAGTTTAGCCAAAAGCTAATTTCCTGCAAGGCAGTTCCTGATGCTGGATCTCGGTCAAGCTTTGTCACCTTTGAAGACAAGACGACATTGCCTGGTAAATGTCAAGTTGATCCCTCCCCTATACAAGTGAAGGGTTTGATTTGAAGCTTGGAGAGATGGCTGTGGAGTGTTCTCTCAGTTCGCAGTGTGCTCCCTACTCTGCCCAGACGCTGGCACTGCATGAACATTCCTAGACGTAGGAGAGGCTCCTATGTCACACTATCACAACACAACAACTTGGGGCAGCTTCCCACAGACATTAAAGGGCAAGCCATCTTACACCGGCTGCCAGTTACAGTGCCCTTACCTTTTGAATTTCTCGGATCCACCGATTAACTCCAGACTGTAATTGGTTAAGAAAGGTTGGGTCTTCAACCTTATCACCAAAATCTGTAACTTTGGGCTTTTCTCCACGCTCGTAGCACTGCTTTGCAACATTCGTGATGATGGGATGAATTGGCAAGCTGATCTCCGGGATCTCAATATTCTGCTGCAGGTGAAGGAGTCCCATCTCAAGCTCTGCAATCTTTTTCTCAACTGAAGGAGCCATCTTATCACCATCCCTACAAAGACGGAAGCATCTCAGAATCAGAGCAGTACTGGCCTGTAAAGCACATTATTTAAGGCCTGTGAAGTATCCCGAGATCCCTGTGTGACCCATGGAGCCACACTGCTTTGAGAAAGCTGTGCTTACCTGTCTGCTTTGCCAGACTCTCTGATGTAGGACTTAAAGAAAGGAGCCACTGCATTGCTGATGAAAGAGTGCAGTGTCTCATACGGCGAGTCTTCACTCAGAGTGAGGACTCGGAGCTGGGAAGACACCGGCTTGTCTGCATCAATCACAGGGGCTCGCTTGATGAACGCCAAGCTAAAGAGCCAAGGAGAAAGCAGAGCAGACAAGTCACGTTTTAAATGAGCTTCTTAACAATTATAGTTTTTATGTTGAAAATAAATCAAAATTTTTGAGTGTTTGTTCAACTTAAAATTACATTAAGAACAGACTGAGCTGGGTGTGGTGGTTCATGCTTTTAATGTCGGCGAGTTTCAGGCCAGCCAGCAATAGAGTGAGACCTGACTGAATGGATGTTTTTCTAGCTGTGACTGTCTTTCCCACTGTGGGAGAATGACTGTACCCTCTATCAGGACACGGTGATAGCATGTCCCCATGACAAAGGTAGCAACTGGGCTGGCAGAATTCATAGTTCTGGCATAAAACCAACCCATTCAAGCAACTGTAAGCTGCACATCGATCCTCCCTAAGGTGCACATGGACCTGTGAACTGTCATATCAGTCCCATAATAAAATCTGCACCTGGTGAACTGGCCACTTCTCCCAGCTCCACTCTTAAGTTTCTGAACTCTCTTCCCCATCTCTAGACACCACTTCAACTGGATTTCCTATTTCCCTAAATATGTTACAAGGGCCAATGAGACGGTTCAGGGGTTCAGGGCCTCTGATGCCAAGCCAACCAACCTAACTTCATTCTCACCCCACACCCCAGTGCTCCACCCCGGAACCCACAGCGTGGAAGTAGAGGGACGTTCCTGTAGGCTGCACTGTGAGCTGCCCAGCCAGTGGTGAGTGCTTTCAGTACTGCAGACGACGGGGATGGAAGGAGAGCTTGACCTAGGTGTTTTGCAGTGCTGGTTAGAAGTGTTCTGTCACATGCGCCATCCCACGTGCAGCAAACGCTAGCAGATCCTATCTAGGAGGCTATCCACCATCCACACAACATCCACACAAGTCTTCTACGCTCTGTTTTCCTTTTCCTTCTGAAACAGTTGTTTCCTCCTATGTAGACCAGGCTGGCTCCAGGCTCCTAAATGCCGAGGCTACAGTGTGTACCACTATGCCCTGCAACTCCTCTGGAGTTTGGAAGTTTTGACTGCTAATGCAGAGTGATGAGTTTTCACAAATGGAATCTGAGGGTTCCTACTGTTCAGAAGTTGAGATAAATTTTCGGTAAGGAATCTGGCAATGTGTGTTAAAACTTTAGTGATGCCTTCCTATGAACCTGTAATATGCTCTTGAAGGATTTATCCTGAAAAGAATCAGGCCTGTGCACAGGATGTTCACTACTCATTTATAATGACAAAATAAGATAAAAGCAGAGACTGTTGGCAGAGGCAGGCAGATTTCTGAGTTTGAGGCCAACCTGGTCTACAGAGTGAGTTCCAGGACAGCCAGGGCTACACAGAGAAACCCTGTCTCAAAAAAACAAAAAACAAAAAAAAAAAAACAAAAAAAACCCAAACCAACAAACAAAAAAACCAACAACAAAAAAAGCAGAGATTGTTAAATCAAAGAATATAATCAGATTGAAACCTGAAATTCCTAGTAAGTAAACAATAGCCAAAACCTAACAGCAGTACCATGTACGACCACTAGAATTGGAATGTTTCAGCATTTACACTGATGCAGAAATCTAGTTCAACGCGTGCTCATGTGCAGTAACCTGTGGCGCGGTCTCACAGTGGCGCTCACACCACTCACCTGTTAGACTTCAGCCCGTAATGAATGTCTATGTTGATGTTATAGGAAATGAATTCTTTCTCCTCTTCTCCTTCATCACCAACGTCCTCTATAAATCATAATAATAGTGTTATCAAATTCACAATGTTATTTCTAATCTGTCAAGTCTTAAAGGCTGATCCTCGCCCCATTCCACCTCACTTCTGAAGTCCCAGGGTGCTGGCTCTACCTGCTTTTCCTGACTCCTAAGTGGGATATTTGTCTGCTGTGTGATCTTGGGGACAAGGAGCTGACTATCTGCCAGGCAGTAGCAAGTGTCTGGGTTGTTGGAAGATTAATAAAATTGTCTTAAAATAAGACAATTAATTAATAAGAATTAACTGTCTCTGGCCACTACACTTACCCTCTGTCCCCCAAATACAAGTCTCTTTCCATCCCAAGTACGGTCTGCTCAGCTGTGTACTCAGCTCTCACTACATGATGTGACAAGTATTTCCATGCCACAGTCAGCTCTAGGCTGGCAGGGCTATCAGCCCTGACTTCCGGGTATGGAGCGTAAATAAACGATCCCTAAGATACTCAGCCGGAAAGCATGGGAATGCAGAGGCCTACAGTTCCACACGAGCTTCTCGCCTCCACAGAGCAAGGCCAGGCCTAGAGTGAGGCCTACCCTAGAAGACTGCCAGTCACCCAGCTTTTCCTCTGCTCTGTCAAGCAGTCTGTTGTAGGCCACAAACAGAAGTGTCTCTTCATTCAAGCTAACCAAAGGCATGAAACATGTAGGGTCCACACAGCACACGAGCCACAGACGAGCTTATTGGAACTTAGCATGTTAACAACCTCAAGAGGCATGTGGGCCAGACTTCTAAACTAAAAATCAAAATTATAGAAAAAAATTTGTAAAGAATGATATAGGTGTGATGCCACAGGAAGGTCGATCTCTGTGAGTTCAAAGCCAGCATGGTCTTTACATAGTTAGGTTCAAGCCAGCATGGCTATATAGTGAGACTCTATCTCAAAATATTAAGACTATAAGATAATGTAAACTTCTCTATCAATAACCTCCAAGACATTTGGACATTCTAGCTAAATTATGAATTATGTTCATGTACTGGCTGGTGTTGTGTGTCAACTTGACACAGGCTGGAGTTATCACAGAGAAGGGAGCTTCAGTTGAGGAAATGCCTCCATGAGATCCAGCTGTGGGGCATTTCCTCAATTAGTGATCAAGGTGGTAGGGCCCCTTGTGGATGGTGCCATCTCTGGGCTAAAGGTCTTGGGTTCTATAAGAGAGCAGGCTGAGCAAGCCAGGAAGAAGCAAGCCAGTAAGGAACATCCCTCCATGGCCTCTGCATCAGCTCCTGCTTCCTGACCTGCTTGAGTTCCAGTCCTGACTTCCTTGTAATAAACAGCAATGTGGAAGTAAGCCAAATAAACCCGTTCCTCCCCAGCTTGCTTCACGGTCATGATGTTTGTGCAGGAATAGAAACCCTGACTAAGACAGTTCATAAAGACTCACAGTGTATTATCTGCATTACCCAAATCTCATTAAAGAGCCAAGAGGCAGTGAAAACACAAACCCAACAGAAGATCCAAGAGCGGCTGAGTGGTATGGACTTTAAAATTCATGAGCAGAGAAGGGCATGGAATACTGAACTGGGCACTCTCTGAGGCTTCTCTTAGCAACTAAACCTGGAGACTCAAGTATAAAATACAGAGCCTGCGCAAACACTGTCTACTTTGTTGGTTTTAAGATGAGACAAAAGCAAAATTCAAAATCATGACATTTGCACAAAATGGGTGGGCTGGAGATCACTGTGCTAAGTGAACAAACTGGACTCAAAGACCAATGTCTCTCTTATGTGGGCTTTGGATTTAAGAGGGGAGGAGTAGAAAGGGGGAGGAAGCCATCTTAAGTGGAGAGGGAGTAAAAAGGGTAATGGCACAGGTGAGATGGAGATGTCTGGGGAGCAGGGGGAGAGCACCAAGAAAATGGGGATCAATGATAACAAAGGAAAATGACACCTATGTACGCAAATGCTGTAATGAAAATCATCTTTGTGAACTGACTTTACAAACAAAGTTCACACCTAAAGGCACGATATGTAATGTCTCTATCAAGAGACTTTTTTCCAAACAACTGTTTTTGACATAATTTTAGAAAGGGAAGGAAGTAGGTGGAGGAACTTTCTAGTATACCTAGTCCTACCTCTTGTCTTTTAAAATAACTCCTGTCAACATGTAGGAGCTGGCATCCTCCAACAGTACCTGGAAGGCCTCAGGCACAAAGAATATAGGGCAGGGCCCACCCCAGAGACTGCATGCCACCTCTCCTAGACCTACGAGTCCCTGCTCTTGACTGGGTAAGTACTGCAGCTCTGCTAAGGAAAGAGATCGTGTAGTGTGGGTAGTGTAGAAAAGCAACCCTTGTAGGGACTGAATGTTGGCATCTTTCCACTGTATGGCTGCTCCAGCAGAAGTCAGCTAAGAGCCCGGAGCGTGACCATGAAGAGCTGTTACCCGTGCTATGGAGGGTGAGTGCCCAGCACTGAGCCTGGGCCACTCATCCAGATGATGAAGCCAGACTTTGCCAAGAGATCCAATGTGTTCCTCTGTGCATAGCCCACCTGGCCTGCCAAGTAAACAGCTTTAGCATGTCTAAGGTGGTTTTTAATTTTTTAACTTTAAAAAACTATTGAAAAAAAAACCCTTTATAAATCAACTGACTTTCCAACCATTCAAATCTATATTGCAAGATATAGATATATTACAAGATAACCCTGATGCCTGAAAGTTGTCACCATGCAACTTATGCAAGCACAAGACAAAGCACATAAGGACATGCCCTAAACCACAGCTGTCAAGGCAGTAGATTGAGAAATACTGTCTTTCTGGGCTTCGTGGCAAGCCTTTAATTCGAGCAGAGGCAGGCAGATGTCTGAGTTTAAGGCTAGCCTGCTCTATAGAGTAAGTTCCAGGACAGCCAGGCTGTTTACCCAGAGAAACTCTGTCTGAAAAAAACTACAAAAAACTATTAAAAAAAAAAAGAAACAAAAACAAAAAAACAGAACAAAATAAAACAATCTGTCTCCTTCAGTTTTCTAAACTTTCCACAACCATATTAAATGTATCACTAAATACCATTCCAGTAATATGGACAATAAAAGAAGATTCTATAAACACCTAAAAGAAATGTCTGACACACTGAGAACTTTAAAGTACTTCTTCCCCAGTGAGCACCATCACACAACGACAATCACAGAAGCGCGGGGTCAGCTAGGTTCTCAGCCTGTGACCTGTTCTCCCTGATCCCAGGCTCCACCGCCCACTGCAGGTACAAGTTGGGGCTCTGTAGCAAACACTGCAGTTCAACACTAGGAGCACTGCAGTGCAGCAGAAAGCTGCTCCAGCTGGCTCAGGGAGGCACGCCCAATGACATAATCCCCAGACAGGAAGAACTCCAAGACATACCTGCTGCTTTGGTGAAATTCCAGCAACCCTAAGAATAACTTGGGGAAGTCATTATTAGTTGGTCAGAGAAACATATCTGGGTCAGCCTTGTATATACAAGTTCCTGATAAATACAGAAATCAAAGCTTTACAGAATATTATGTTTGATAAATTATCAAATATGGTTTTTGCAGAAGGTCAAACTTGATGGCATACACCTGTGATCTCAGCACTGGAGAGGAAGAGGCAGGAGGATCAGCACAACTTCCTGTCAGCCTGGTCTACAAAGTAAGTTCCATGTGAGCCAGAGTTATAGGTCATCTCCAGAACTGTGTTTGTGGTGGCATTCTCTTTTTGTCACTCTGTAAATTATTAATCTAAATAGTAAAAAGAAAGTTGCCTTTCTCCTTCGATGAAAATGCTTGGTGTTGAAGGAAGGATCCTTGATTATTTGCTGCTAATAACGGGAAGAAGGTCACCTACAGACACAACCTACATATTTTGTCAGGGTTGCACACTTCACTAAATCTCCAATCAGTTTCCTGGTGTCTATGGATTGCTGGTTAATACAGTTAACATAGGTGGAAAAATCCAATGGCAGGGCTCAGGAGCGCTGCTCCCACCCAGGTCCTGAGCTGCATGCTGCGCTGACCTACACTGGCAGACACTGCCCAGCCAGCAGCAGCATCTGGCCATGAATGCTTCTGCAGACAGACGAATATATCCCAAAATACTAGTGAAAATTAGGAGCTCAATTGCTGTAAGACCCACACTGCCCTCACCTGAGCAGGCATTTCTTCAAATGTCCTGACTGGGCAGGAGGAAAGGGATGAAGCTTGGTCACTCCCTCCAACCTTCTGCCAACCAGAGCAGGTGAAGGCAATCATTCACCCTACACCCACACGCAATGACTCCTTACAAGTTTCTGGGGGTTTCTTTCATCTTTCCCCTTTAGAATCTAAAACTGACCAATATGTACCACGATGCCACACAGACCCTCTTATGCAATAGCTTTAACTTTATCCACGTCTCATGTCTGGTTGCCGAGGACCATGACTTCCCTGCCACACCACCCTCATGCTGGCAGTGGGCTCAGAGCACAGAGAAAGGCAGGTTTCTCAACCTGCAGTTTGCACAGAAGCATCCCTTCAGGTGTATGAAGGAAGCATTACATCCCATTTACTTTTCCTAATAAACTTTTCTCTCTTTCTTTCTTTCTTTTTTCTTTCTTTTTTTGATTTTTCAGGACAAGGTTTCTCTGTGTAGCCCTGGCTGTCCTGGAACTCACTCTGTAGACCAGGCTGGCCTCGAAATCAGAGCTCTGCCTGCCTCTGCCTCCCAAGTGCTGGGCTAATGAACTTTTCAATGAACTGAAGCTTGTTGAAAAAAAAAGTTACTAATGCCTAAGGAACTTAGTACTAGGTACTTCTCTTCTGCCTAAGGAACTTAGTACTAGGTACTTCTCTTCTGGAGCCACAGTCTCATACAGTCTAGGCTGGCCTTGGATTCAAAACTGGTCCTCCTGGTTGCAGCTCCCCAGCACTGGGGTTATGGACATGCACCATCAGGTGCTGGAGAGCAAACCAAAGGCTATCTATGTAAGCACCCTGCCGACTCAGACACACCCCAGTCCCAAGGACTCAGTACTTTTTCAGTTAATATAAATTTAGAAGAAAAATAACTGATGTAAAATAGACTAAAACAGACATCCCTACCATTTTCTGAATTTCACTTTATTCTATATGTATGGGTGTTCTGCCTGTACGCACCTGGGTACCACTTGTCTGTCTGGTGCCCACAGAGGCCCATGTCCTTGCTGTAGACTACCTTGTCCTATAAAAGTGTAGGCCTACCTGCACACCAACAGCTTGGCAGTGAACCCAGGTTGACAGACTCCTAGCACTGAGATATTATGGGAATGTTATACAGAGCTTTTCTTGTTGACTTATTCATTATTATATTAACCATTGAGATGATAAGTATAGAAACAAATGCAGGCTGAACATCCATAGTCTGAAAACTGATTTCAGGTTAGAGAGGCAAAAGTCCTACTTGAAGGACCTCTAGCCGCCCCAGCATCCTGCAGCGCCTCAGGGATCCTCAGCTGTACTAAGTTTTTAAAGCCATCGGTTACTAAATTTCATAATTCCTCTTGAATATTAAGTCCTTAGAAAACCAACTTTTGAAAGCCCACAGAACAATTTTCCTAAGTCTCCACACAACTATGTTTCTATGAAGCTGGGAACCTAAAAGGCTCCATGTGAAATATGAAACTGTGAACAACTCTTTTACACTCCAGTTCCCAGCCAACTCTGCACTAAGAGCTGACTCCTTCCAAAGACCTAGAGACTGGATGGGCCCAGGGTGCAGTTCAAGGTGCAGTTCAAGGTTAGACTGTGCTTAGCAGCCCACAGGAGGAGGAGATTAGGGAAACTCTGTGAGTTGAGGTCAGCCTGGTCCACAAAGCTTCAGGCCATTATTAGCTACCCTGTGAGACTTCTCAAACAAGCAAACAACAACAACAAAAAGGGTGTGCTCAGCGTGTACAACATCCTGGACTCAATCCCCAGCACAGATAAGACTTGTACTGACAAGGAGGAGACCTTAAGGATTCAAAAGGATGGGACGGGGGCGTTGCTGAGGGGACACCAGGAAGGAGGACAACTTCTGAAATGTAAATAAATAAAAAAACCCGATAAAAATATCTTTCCCTTTGCTTTTGTAAGTGAACAAGAAATGAATAAATCATAGATAACAAGAAATGTTAAATCACTAGGAATGCAAATAGGATTCCTATAAACACAGAAGGGCTATTTCAGTCTCAGACAGCCAAATTCCTTAGTCAGCTTTCAAAAGTGCAAGTCATTATGGAGCCTCACTGGGACGATGCTTCATCCCTTTGCCGAAAGAAATGTGTACTGCCGAGACACTTGTTCCAGTCCACCCTTGATACAAGACGGACAGATGTGAGAAGAACAAATTAGTAAGGACAGAGCAAAGAGAAAAACTTGGGAATCTTTTTTCATAAAGAGAAACCATGACTCATGGTTTTTGTGTTTTTATATTGAAATCAGTAATTTCAATACACAAACTGTGCAACAAAGAATATAAAAGAATTAGCTAGGGCCAAACTACTCAAAATTTTTAAAAACATAAGTAAAAAAAATTTTTTTTTTTTAGTAAAATTTATTTTAATAAAATGTATTTGCACACACCCCACAAAAGGGCAAACAAGTAGGGGTCAAAGGCTGACAGGGGGCTCTGCTTAGGTAGGATTCCAGATGACTTTCATTTCAGGTATATTTCAATTTTTCTATAGTTATATGGGTTTTTTGGACAAAAAACAGATTTCCATGCAGGAATAAATACAAACTCCAAATGTAAAGAAACAACCTTCAGCCACGCGAACACTAGTCAAGCACTAAGAGCATATTGCTTTAAACATTCTGTGTTGATCGAAGAAAAATATTTTGCTATCTTTCTAACTGCAGGCTCAAACCAAGGCCACGTGAACATTTTGTAATAAGACTAGCCTTTAAGTAATACAAAGTATCTGGAAGATACAAACTATCCAAAGGGCAGCCACTCCGGCTGGCTAATGGAACCACACAGCCTTTGGAACTCTAAGGAACTTGCTAGCAAATATTTTCAGACCATCTTCAATCCCTAAAGGCTCTTTTACTTAGACAGCACATCTGGATTCCTAGGGAAATGCCACACCCATTCACCAGCACGTCGTACGTGCTTCCTAGATGCTACATACAAAGTGGTCTTAAAGGAAGGAAGGAATCCTGCAAGCAAGCTCCAGATTCCAGATGGATCTAGGGATGCTGTGACCATCTCTGCTGGAGGACACAACTGGAACATGCCAGCTTTTCTGCCTCCTTCCCCAACTAGGTGAGCAACAGTTCTTAAGTCTTTGAAATGAGACTTAAATGTTACAGGGCTGTCATTAGGGTCATCTAAGCAACAATTTCAAACCATGATCAGCAAAACAAGCAATTTGGATTGGAAATTGATATGCTGAGTCTAATCTAAGGTCCTGTACTAGCTGGTGACCTTGGACCAGCCACGGGACTCAGTTTCCTGGTTTGTAAAAACAGGGAGATACACCCACTCGACAACGATGCTGTGAGGCCAATGGAGGCCTACGCGAAGGCAGCCACAGATAGCAGAGATGCTGGGTGCCCAGGGCCTGCCCACTCCAGCTCCCGCCAACCCACCGGTACCTGAGCCCACCCAAGGGCCAGCACCCAGGTGGCCCACTAGACACACTCTTCCCAAAGCGAGCTAAGCTTGGACACGAATCGAAACCAAAAAAAGCTCATGTGACTTTGGAGGCAAGGATGCGGCCCTGTGCCCAGCCGGGACCGGGAGACGCCGTCTCCACCCAACTCGGCCATCTTGACTAGCCGCGGAGACAAAGCGACCCCACGGTGCGGGCGCTGGCGGTCCGGGCACCCTGGCTGCTCCACGCGACCGGGGAGGGGGCGCCGCGCACCTTTGAGGGTGGAGCGCTCCACTAGGACCGTGTGGACCTGCGGGTCTGACAGGAACTTGCGCATCTGCTCCAGGGCGCTCTTCTCCTCCAGCGCCGCCTCCAGCGCAGCCGGCGCGTCGCCGCCGTCCTCCAGCAGCAGCGGCACCAGCTTACGCAGGTGCTTCTGCAGCACCGCCACGTCCGCCACATTCTGCACCGCCGACACCTCCAGGCCGGCCGAGCCGTCCTCGCCGCCGCCCGGCTCTGACATGGCGGACCCGCGGAAGGGAGAGAGATAGAGAGAGAGAGAGCGAGAGGGCCGAGGGGAGCGGCCTCTGGCACGAGGGAGCCGTGAGCGAGGGGAATCGGAGACAGAAGACGCTGTGTCCGCTAGCCCGCGGCCGACTGCGGACAGCGGCGCCGGCTCCGCCCTAAAGGCCGCCGCTCCCGCCGGCCCCGCCCCGCCCGCTGGCTGCAGCCACCGGCGCCCGCTCGCGGTCGGCGTCGCGACGTTACGCATGCGACTGGAGGCGGGGCTATGTGCGGCGCCGCGTGGCCTTTTGGGACTTGTAGTCGGGATGCAGGGCGGGGCCCATTACCTTCTGCCCTGGAGTGGTCCAGGAACCGTGTGTGTCTCCATTGCCAGGTGGCAGAGAGTATCACAGAGCCTCAGGCTTCGTAAATAGTGTATGAAGGATGCATTGACGAGAGTTGACATTTAGTGAGAGCTCATCCTCTGCCCGACATTGTTCTTAATAGTTAATCTGCGTTCTCCCACTGAATGAATGAATTGAGTCTAGAGTGCCAACACCAACCTCTACCTACATATGGGAAGATGCGGATTTTTCCCCCCCAGAGGAGATAAGGGGCGTGCCCACAGTGACCTTGCTAAACTGGCAAGGGAAAGAGTGTTCTTAGCTGAGAAACTGGCGTCCAAGGAAGAGAAGATTATTTTCGGGTGGAGCAAAAACTGCAGTGCAGTCTAAGGGTAGGCTAAAAGAAACTTGGATGGGAAAAACCAAAAGAAAAAGAAAGAAAAGAAAAGAAAAGAAACCTGGATGGGACCTGGCTTCTGAACACAGCATCATTTACCACGTGAGAATGAAGCGACTGTGAGAGAAGGACGCATATGAGTGAATCTACTGACAACAGTATTCTCCTCTCCAAGCCCTGAACCTGCACTACCGCTCTGTGGGTTCAAGAATCTGGGTCGGCAGGAGGCAGGGGCTCGGATTCCTCCCAACCAAGTCTCCCTGCATCTGAGCCATCACCCCTCCTCCCATACACGGAGGACAAAAAGGCCAGAATCTCACCCCTTATTTTCTTAGGGATAGTAACTGGCCTTTGAAAGTTCAGGTCATAACTTGCCTATTCAATTGGATAGAGGGAACGAAGCCAAAGCGATTTTTAAAAATATAATAATGCAGAGTTAGAAAGCTGAGTCCTGATTGGTGGGAGGATGGTGGTATGATTTGATTCTCCCAAATCATCTTTGGAAAACGAGAAGCCCTACAATATGCTTATTCCTTGCACAATTGCCCGGTGCCAGGTCCCAGAGGCTGATGGAGCCCAGAGACTCTTCTAGAAGCCAGAGAGAGAGAGAGAGAGAGAGAGAGAGAGAGAGAGAGAGGAAGAGAGAGAGAGGACAGATAAATATCCCCATCCTCCCTCCATCAGCCCACCCTGGTATAATATGTCCAAGAAGTCGTAAGTAACCTTGCAGAGGTAAGAGGATAGACCCAAAACTACTGTGGTGAGTTGCTACTGTGGAAATGCTAGCGTATCAGCAGTGACCAATACTGAATGCCCACCTGATACTTGGCAACTCATTACTGTTTCCCTCTGCATAACCTGCAGAGATAGGAACAAGGACAAAAGACCTGAGATTCAGAAACCTGCGGGGACTTGGTGGGGGTGGGGCGGATTGCACACTGGCTGCACTATGAGTCAGCATCTGGGAAATGCAGTCATTCAGTTATCCAAGGGACTCACTCTTCTGCAACCTGGCTCCAAGTCAAGGAGCAGATAACAGGCTCAGACTTTGGATTATTATCATTTCAAAGAAGACAGAAATGATCTGTTTACAAAGATTTACAAATGACTCAAACCTGCTTGTTTTTTTTTTTTTTTTTTTAATTCTAAATGTTTTTGTTTTTTTAGTATAGTGAGAATAGACCTGCTGCACACGGGCTGTGAGATTTCTAAGGGCATCATCCTGGAGGCAGGTCAGGCTGAGACAGGGCTAACGAGGAGGCAGAGCTTCCTTGAAGGTGTCCTTCTGCCTCGTGGCATAGGACTCAGTGGATCCTGAGGGGTGGGGGGGATGGAACTTCTCTGCCATATTTTCAGACAGACTACGTCGTTTGGACTAGTAGACACTGCTGGAGGATCCAGCTGGCATTTCACCTCGCTGCAGGACACTTTTGATGAAGCTTGTTCCAGAATCTTATCCCCTTTCTGTCTTGGTTCGGTGTTAAATGGGCCTCAGGGTAAGGGTTAATCTGGATGTGGGTCTTGGAGTTGAAGACCAGGGAAGCCTTGCACCATTAGAACAGAACAGTCCATTTGCGCCCTCTGGTGGTCACAAATTTTCTCACTTTCAGGGAGTCTTGTTTCTACGCCTCCCCCACCCCCACCCCCACCCCAGCCATCTGCGTGGTGCCACCCGGTCACCTAGCAAATGCTAGCCTGTGGCTCTGCCCATATTCTACCACCCACAGGGAAGATTTATGAAGACTGTCTTCCTGGGCAGAAAATTTACCCAAGCCCTAGATATGCCTGGTACTGCCTCGATCCTCCCCTCTAGTTGAACCAACCACACCTCTTACTAAAACTGTGTCCCCAGCTAGGTTTACTGCTTCCTGGGTGCCCATCCCCCTCTCACCTTACGATTTCGAGACAGGGTTTCGCTGTATAGTCCTGGCTATCCTGGAGCTCACTTTGTAGACCAGGCTGGCCTCAAACTCAGAAATCCGCCTGCCTCTGCCTCCCAAGTGCTGGGATTAAAGGCGTGCGCCACCACCGCCCGGCCCAGCCGACTTCTTTAAAAGGGTTGGGGGTGGGAATCTATATAATTGCAGCACTAGACAGGCAGAGGCAGGAGCATGGCAAAATCCTAGGACAGCCTGGGCTACATAGTAAGACTGTCTTGGAAACAATCAAGTCAAAACAGAGCAAGGCAAGAGAGAGAGAAACTCTGCTACATCTCTGCAAGCACCATATCTTTGCTGCTCTTTCCAGCAAATTCCTTGGCAATAAACACAATAAGCCCTGCCCTGAACACTTCCAGCTCTCCTACTGTAGTGGTTTGAATATGCTTGGCCCAAGGAGTGGCAATATTCGGAGGTGTGGTAATGTTGGAATAGGTGTGGTCTTATTGGAGGATGTGTGTCACTATGGGGATGGGCTTCGAGGTCCTATGCTCAAGCTCCACAGGGGAGAGAACCTCCTCTTGGCTGCTTGCACAAGCCAGTCTTGTTGCCTCCAGCACCATGTCTACCTACACACTGCCATGCTTCCCACCATGATGATAATGGACTGAACTCTGAATCTGTAAGCCAGCCCCAATTAAATGTTTTCCCTTACAAGAGTTGCCTTGGTCATGGTGTCTGCTCACAGCAATGGAAATCCTAAGACACCTGCCTCATCCTCATGTTCCCAGCAAGTGTGGTTAATGTCACCAACCCTCCACCCCTGAACAAAGCCAGTGACTGGGTTTTGGTCTTCTCTTGCTTCTCTTGGTGAGGCACAAGAGAGGCCAGGCTCTGCTGACCCTTTCCTTCCCTCCTCTTAAGGAGGCTGTGGTCCAAGGCTTGGTGTTCAGCTCTCCTTGGTCTTGAACCAGCGACTCTGCAGCTTGATGTACAGTGCAGCTGTACCTGCTGGCTCCCAACATCAGAGGGGTATTAGGGTGTGCTACAGCTGTTGAGTAAGTGTTCTAGAAAATTCCAGGTTGATTGGGAGTTTATTTTAATTCTTCTATATCCTTCTCCTCCTCCTCCTTCTTCACTCTCCTCTGCTTATTCTTTGTGTTTCAAATTGAACTCAGGGTATTGTGCATTTTTAGCAAGTGCTCAGGGCTCTGACTTATCTGGACTTATCCCCCACCCTCCTTACTAATTATCTGTACACTTGCTCTGTTGATTATCTTTTTAAAGTATGCCATATTTTTATTGAAAATGTTAGTCTACTATCCTAACAACCATTTTCATTTGTATTGTCAAGCTGTACTGAGCCACTTAACACAATTGCCTCCTACACCTCAGAAAACACATGAATTTTACAATGTAGTGTTAAAGCCAAATAAATATCCCAAAGGTTTTGTTAAATGCCTTCTTTCCAATATAATATGGAAATAGCTGTGCTGTCCATGTCACAGAAAAGGGAAATTAAGTCAAAGATGACTATGAAAACAGTGCTTTCCAAAACTTGTCAGTGACCCCAAACGTAAGCTACAGGAGCAGCTGAAGTTTACTTTGGAAATCTGAAATTCTCATTAGATGACTAACTGCTGTAGTGAATGCTGCTGTTTACTAGTCACCAATGCAAATACTGTCTTCAGAGGCCTGCAATGTTCCCACTTATGACAACCACCTGCACTCAGAACTATGCATACACAAAACCAAGGAAGAAAACGTGTGCTGGTATATTAGGCCTAGCTCTATTGATTGTTGAGAGAAGAGTGTTAAACTCTCTGGTGGTAATTCTGGCTTTCTCACTCCTTGCAATTTCATCTGTTAGCTGTGATCTCTGGAATTATTTTTCTCCCTGCTGTTGTCAGCCAGTTCTGATGTTTAGCCCCTTCATCAGTTGCTGGTTTTCTTCTGGCTTATATGAGGGAGCTCTGGGAACGTCTGAGTGTAAGCAGTAGGGAGGTAGTGGGAGGAGCTGAGGGGCTGTGTCTTCAGTCTGTACCTTGTCTGTCTGTGCCTGGCAGTGCACCCTAGCCACAGTCCCTCCCCCTAGAGGTTTGGTGTGTTTTTAATTTCTTTCCCCCTGAGGTAAGCAGTCTCCTTTGTCGTGCGCGCAGGACAGACACACAGACGACAGGCAAGATCCTTCTGCAGCCATACTTTATTCCATCTTCCAGAGGGCGACCCCCCACACCCCCAAAAGCACTGCTTATATATGCCCTGGAGCGGCATGCTCATCTCTGATTGGCTGTTTGCTCATTACCTCATGAGACACCTCGGGATAGGCTGTGACTTGGTGTTTTTTGGCCCTAGCACATGCGCAGATGGGCTGAGACTTAATGGAGGCTGCTGGCTTGGGTGTGGCTCTCTACACTCCTTTCTCAAAACCTTTCACTTTTGAGGCTGCTGCTGAGAAGGGTCTCCTCCCTGTTGTAGACTTTGGCTCCCATCAGTAAAAAGTCCCATATCTGAATTGGGAGGTGGCTCATTCTTTAAGTCTGACGGCGAGGAGAAAACCCTTTATAATAAAATCTCTCCACAATCATGGAGGGGCACTCCCTCCTCTTCAGGCAAGCATGTGACTGGATGATATGGTTGCCGTGTTCTTGGATGAGGAGGTGGCCTGCCATTTCCCTTGGTCAGGATCAGGTGGTATTGAAACTGCCTTGGCACCATGTAGTGCGAGATTTCATTCTCTGTGTCAGGGGTGCTTCTTTGGTGTCTTTACAGGGCTGAGCAGGCCTCACGTAAGGCCCAGGCAGATCCCAAGACCAGAGCGTTTCATAAACAGGAGTTTCGGTGGACCTCACCTGTGTGGTTCATAGAGTGGTGTGGCAAAGACCTGTTTTTTCCTCAAACAGGTGCCTGCTTCACCTGCCTTACCTCTACCTCACGGTGACTTAGGACATCTTACTTTAGGGTCATAGATATAATGCTGTGCTTACTACCCTTCCCTTATGAGACCTGCGTGTCCATTCAGATGGAATGACCTCAGTGGAACCACAGGTTGAAGCCCAGTCAGATCCCACAGCCACAGGGCTATGGGGCCATTACAAGCATCTACACATTCATTTACCATCCATTTAGAAGTTATACATTCCAAGTTTAAATTGCTAGTATGGGGGCCAGGAGAGATGGCTGGGTAAGTGATGGTGCTAGCTGCTTTTCCAGAAGACCCAGACTCAGTTCTCAGCACCCACATGGCAGCTCACTGCTGTCTGTGGCTCTAGTTCTAGGAATCTGATACCTTTGTATATATGTATATATGTAAAATATTCTAAAAAATGTCTCGTCTGTCTATTTCTCTGGAGGCCAATACGAATGCCTTGGTATCCTTTTGAGGCTTTTATTTGGAGACTAGCGCCATGTCCTCAGTATCCCATTGAGGCTTTGGATGCAATCTCCTGCAGAGTGGACAAGCCCACAATTGCTGCTTCTTGCCTATCCCCAGGAGTCCTTACCTGGTCTGGACATCGAACCTAGTGTCATCTTCTTCTAGCCAGAGACTCTGGTCCTGTATTTCACAGTCCCCTTGATCCCTGAGAGAAGTCCCTGGAGTCCAGTCCAGGGTGTGTACTTCCCATTTCCAGAGACTTCCAATGGGCTAAGAGGCCCAGGAACAGCAGACTCTTTGGGCCAACTGAGGTTGTAGTGAGATCTTGCTGGGCTTCCAAAAATGTTGCAGGATTTTTTTTCCTAAAATAAACACTCCAAGACCAGTGACAGTGAAATATGTCACCAGTGGACTGAAACCGGGATGGCTTCTGACTGTGAAAAGCTTCCTTCCGGGCCAGTTTATATTCTCATTTCATACTCTGAAAACCACAAGGCAGAGCAGGCAGGCAAGTAAGATTTTGCGGAAGGGTATGTAGCAGTTAGCAGGTTGCTAAGGGCAACGACCCATTGTTTCAGGTATTTCTCCAAGGCTTTTCTGTTTCAGGTAGCAAGCGAAGTCATTTTTGGCAGATAGGTAGTACAAGCCATAAATCATCAAATAAACCAATAAATCAGTACCAAACAATTGGCCTTTTTTAAAAATCTTATTTCACTTCAATATAATTATGCAGTTTAATTCAGTTTCCTGTAAGTGCATGAAATTTTCAGTTGCAGCCCCAGCACTACACAATCCTGCATGTTTCTAAGGCCAGCAAACACTGGGAAGGTGGGTACAGGAGGCTGAGAAGTTCGAGGTCCTTCCTAGTTACATTACCCTGCCTTGCCTATATGATATCACCCCTGCCTCCCCCCAAAAAGAACATAAAAAAAATCTATAAAACAAAACCAATAAGCTGACCCTATTGCTGAACACACCACACATTCCAAAACCAGGGTCCAGGAGCTCCTGAGCTGGGACAGACCTGAAAGCCCCTCCCAGTGTGCCAGCCCTCAGGGTACCGGCAAGCACCACACAAGCTCCCAGAGGAGGAAGGCAACCAACAGCTCTACCCAGCTCTGGTGCCTAGGAACCACAACAGTGGCCAGTGTGGTGTGACAGCCCTCAAGGTGCAGCAGTGGCACGCATACCTTGGCAGTTACTAATAGCTTGCTAATTGGATCTAAGATCCACTCAACGGGATGGAGAATGTGCCGTGTGCTGGAAACCTACCTGTTAATTCTATTGATCTTGGGTCTTGGAGAACCTGCAACCACTACTTTACTAAAACAACATAGTCCGTAACAATCTAAACATTTGTCCTTATATCCACACATACATGTGGTCCTCACCCCTCCTCCAGGAACTTCTTTTTTCGAGAGATAGGGATCATTACAAAAAAAAAAAAATCACAACCAATCAAAATGTAGAACTGTGGAGCCCAGTGCCAATGGATACAACGAGAAAACATCCTGTCCTCAAGGTTCAGGGAACATTGTAGAAGAGAGGGTGAAAGACATAAGAGCCAGGGGATGGGGTTTTCTGTGGGACCGTGTCTCATAGCAATGCCAGAAACTATGCCCATAAAGTCTCACCAACATGGCTGCCTAGAAATGAGGTGACTAAGGAAGTCACCAACAGACATGCCCAGGAGAGTGGCCTGAATCCTACACCAAGAACTACAGGCAACTACAGAATGCTAGGAGTGGGAGACATAGTCAAATAACAAACTGTTTATCCATAGCTCCCCAAAAATATATATGGCTAACATAAGCAGGTTCTATTCAGGAATGTGTGTATTTATACCTATATGCATGTAATAACAACTAATGAAATAAGAGGCCATGAATTTGAAAGAGAGTGAAGAGACCATGGGGTGTTTTGGGGGGATGATGCAATTTTATCATAATCTTAAATAAAGTGAAACCCAACAACTTGAGGTTGATCTCCGGGAGCTGTCTGCCCCCTCCACATGCATGGTATGCACACACTTATGCACGAACATGCATACACATAAACAAATAAATGAAAATTTAAAAGCTAAGCAGAGTACTCACAATGTGACTCCAAGTTACAAGCAGGATTTAACTCCATGTGGAGTGCGAATGCGGAGGTGGGTGGGTGACCCTGACTTTGTCATGCACCTAGACACCATTTCCTGTCCAGTACCACCTAATAATACCATAAACCTCACATACACCACCACAGGCCTACACTGATACCAACTTTATTCCTGAAGGTAAAATGCCAGCATTCTCCAGGCTTATTGAAGTAGACTGAAAAAATGAGCAGATGGGCTGAATAGAAAAAACAGCAGAAAAAACAGCTTTCAAACTAGTCAAATGCACTAGACCAATGAAGGGCCCCCACAAAGGGCACAGCACTGGAACATGGACCCTGTAAGGAGGGTGTCTGACATTACAATGATCATCCACTGAAGCAGAGACCTCTGAACTTTACCTAGGGCTTCAGGCCAGTGTGTCACCACCTACGTGATCTGCTGTCAATCCACCTATCCACTCATGGAGCTACACCAGTCCTACACCTGAACACTACACCTAAGGCCTAAATCCCTGCTCTCTCAGGTTCTGAGCTGTGTCTCCAACAGCTATCCAGCTGGACTCCGTAATCCCTGAAGACGGTATTTGTGCCAGGTAGTGGTACAGTCCCTTAACCCCAACACTTGGGAGGCGGAGGCAGGTGGGTCTCTGGGAATGTGAGGCTAGCCTGGTCTAGAATGAGTTCCAGGATAGCCAGAGCTACATAGAAACTCTGTCTTGGAAAACCAACCAACCAACAAACAAACAAAACCAAGCAAACCAAACTAACAAATGTTGCATTGGTAGCAGCTATTGGCCTCTGCCTCCAGGAAGGCCTCTGTGAACTCACTGAACTCTAACCTCCAATAGCCATTCTGTAATTTACATTCCAGTGTGAGGTGTAATGTGTGACTTGAGAGTTATTAGTTATTAAGAGAGAACAGGACTAAACAAATCAAGTCAATACAAGGGATGTAGTCTGCCAATTTATTACTCAGGAAATTCTAACACCACGGAGGGAGAATCGTGTCCATGTTTCTGACAGAGCACTCCCACACCAGGGCAACCTTCTAGGTTACCAGTATCTTGGGCAGGAAGTATCTTGGAACAGGCATGGCTGTGAGCCTGGAGGGAAGAGAACCAGCACAAATTTCCAGGTTCTTGAGTTCTACAACAGTAAGACACAGGAAGGGAGGGAGGGAGAGGGTGAAAGAAACGAATCAAGCCAGGAGATGAACGCCTTTATTCTTAAGAGGGCAGAGCTGGGACATCTCTGAGTTTAGGGTCTACACAGTGAGTTCCAGGCCAGCCAACGAGAAACCTCGTTTTTGTTTTTTGTGGGTTTTTTTGTTTTGTTTTTTTTGGAGACAGGGTTTCACTGTGTGTAGCCCTGGCTGTCCTGGAACTCACTCTGTAGACCAGGTTGGTCTTGAACTCAGAAATATGCCTGCCTCTGCCTCCCAAGTACTGGGATAGAAACCCTGTTTTATAAACAAACAACAATAAGGCCAGCCAAGGACAGGCCATCCTATGAGTAAATTAATGAAAGAAAGAAGGAAAGAAAGAGGGGCCCAATAAGTGGAAGTGGGGAAGTCGAGGTGCTCAAAATCGTCATCTATGTGAGTTCTGGTCCTCCATAGTTCTTTACACAACAAGCGCCTCTACCTATTTGTTACCGCGTGTTCGTCACACGCCACCTAGTGTTTCCAGTCCCTGCTTACTGGTTTCTTTCGTTAATCCGTTTATCTCTCTGCATTCCCAGCTTCCCAGCTACTTCAGTTCTCAGAGCAACAGGGTACGGGCTGGCTCTGTCTCACCCACGCTACGGCCGCCTCTCAGGGTAACATGGGACCCTGGTCACCAACGCCGCCCTTCAAGTAGAAAGTGACGGGGCAGTAACCCAGGACCTGCCTGCCGTTCAGGTCCAGGGGAAAGCTCACGGCCTCGGTCCAGAACCCACTTCTGCAAAGCGTCAGATGGGTCACGTGTCCCCAGGGGAGCGGTCACCTGCGGGCTCGTACTATCACGTGAGTCCTCAAGCCAATCACCGCGGCCTTGAAGAAGGGGCATTGCGATTGGCTCGTTCTCCTCCGGGAACCTCGCGAGATTCCGAGTCAGGCAGGTCCCGATTGGCTGACGCGCTGCGTCATTTCCGTGCGCCAGCGTTTAGGCTAAAGCTCTCGCACTGTCTCCGTGGTCTCTCCCTGCCCTGCGGGCTGTGGGGCAAGTTTCCGAACGTGGGTGCGGGCTGTCTACGGTCATCACTCCCTTCCCGCCAAGGGGCGCGGCCCGCTCTGCCTGTTTCCTCTGTACGTCGCTGCCTTGTCCTAAGTCAGGGTGCCTTCGAGATGCTGCACCGAGGTTTCGTGGGACTTCCTGGCGCCGTGACTCACGCAGTCACGTGCGCCGTGGAGGCTGCGTGCGCCGTGCTTCTCCCTGTGGAGATGGCGGGTGCCTTCTCACGGCCGACCTTGCCCTGTTGTCTTTTTTCTGGTGCAGCCGTGCAGAGCGAATGTCCTGTTTACTTTGAACTCTTCTCTGCTTTCTGCATACACTTCGCCTCATTCCTACAGGGATACTTGCTGTTATCCGCTTGCTTTTTTGTTTTTTTATACGGGGTAGCTCTGCTGAGTCTCAACTCGGATGCTTCTGCCTCCAGCTTCCAAGTGCTGGGATGGGAGGCGTACGTCAACACGTCCGTCTTACGCACCCACCCACACCCACTTTTGATTGCTCGCCTTTCCACTTGGCTCCTGCTGTTCTCGCTGACCCCACATTTATCTGTACATGCGTTCATTAGACTTTGAGCCGGTGAGTGCTGGAGTTGGCGGTGTCCCACACGGTGCCAGACGGAAGGTACAGCGATGAATAGGGTACTAAGGACACTGCTTGTACAGGGCTCACGGGCTAGCCTGCGGTGATTGGCTGGAGAGATGTTTTTGCAAAGTCCCTCTTGGCTGCAGTGTGGATTGTTTGAGAAGAAGGTGTTGGGACGGCAGGAAAAGGGTAGACCTGCGGTGAGGATGAATTCGAAGTTTGAATGACTGCCAGAACCTTACTAGTTTCACATGCCCTTTTGTGAAAAGGGAATTCGGGGTTAGCAGTTAGGTGCATGTACAGCTCTTCTGGAAGATCCGAGTTTAGATTCCGAGCATCCTGGCTACCTGTCTATGACCCTAGCCACCAGGGGAATCCAACACCCTCTTCTTGCCTTTGTGGGCACTTGCACTCATATGTACAAATCCACGCACAGGAAACAAACACATTTATAAAATAAATGTGGGAGTGTGCTCTGGGGTTTCTCACTTCTTGGCTCACATTTGTATCTAGCAACACTTCAGGCAAGTGAGGCTAATTCTTGGATTCTGTCTCTCAGCTTGGAGAACAGTGCCTGCTGCCTTGAGTAGCTGGCCTTACTGCTCAGTCTGTGAATTTTGGTGATGGCTAAGTTTCTAGAAGCGGAATTGCGGAGTCAAAATACATGGCACCCTGTGTGGGGTGGAACGCATTTATAAAGCCAGCATTCAGGAGGCTGGGTAGTAGGATTTTAAGGTCAAACTTTGTACATGGTAAGACTGTCTCAAAATGTTTTCAGCACTTAACTTTTGAGACTCACTCAGTTGCATTTTTAAGGGTCCTACAAATCTTTGAGCCATCCTTCCTCACCTGCCACTGGGATTGCTTTCTTGTCCTTCTGGAAGCATTGACTTCTGGCCTGAGATCTGCATAGGATGGTTATACTGCCAGCGGGAGCCCCCTGCTTAGCTGCCTCTGCTGGCTTTGCACCTCCCTCTCTGTAATAGTCCCCACACCTGCATGGCATGTCTGTGTCTCTTCTGGCATGTAGGTGGAGTTGGAATTGCTACTCTGGGTGTCTGCTTTCAACTTATCCTCCAGCTACCTGCAGAGGGCTGGCTGGAAAGTGGGGAGTGCCATCGCCCAAGCCCACCGGTGGTACTTCCCGCTGCAGCCACAGTTCTGCAGAGCAGTGTAGTAATGGCCTGTTATGTCGAGGGAACCTCACGGAGAAATGCAGCTACCTCCTGTAGATTCCAGGCCGTCACCAGTGGCAGGTGGCATCCCATGGAAGATCAGGCACTTGTCACTCACCATTTATAGGAAAACCTCTTTCCTAGAGGTTGTTGGGAGGTCTGGGATCTTGCACACTCCTGAGACCCGGAGAGAATGCCATTGCTTTCTCTCACTTGTAATTCATGACCACAGCCTCAACTTGAACAGAGATGCTTAGAAACCTCAAATCTCCTTAAAAAGACTAGCACAAGCTGGGTGGCAGTGGCGCAGCCTGTGATCCCAACACCTGGGAGGCAGAGGGAGGCGAATTTCTGAGTTTGAGGCCAGCCTGGTCTACAGAGTGAGTTCCAGGACAGCCAGGGCTACACAGAGAAACCCTGTCTCGAAAAAAAGAGCAGCAAAACAAACAAAAACTTTGCCTTCTATTTAAATGGACCAGCTACCATGCTCCTGCTTAAGACCAACTCTTCTGATATTCTAGTTCAAGTCCTGTGTCCATTTCATGAAGGGAAGTCAGAGCAGAAACCTGAGAGGAAAACCACAGAAGACATTGCTTGGTGGGTCATTAACTTGCTTTAAAATTTTTTATTTAGGTTTCTTTTTTTTGGGGGGGGGGCAGGTCCTAGAACTTGTTCTACTTGTTCTGAGGACAAGGCCAGCCTTGAACTAACTCATTTTTAAAAATACACTTCAGAACCCCCTGGCCATGTAGGGTGCTGCTTTTCATTTTCTTCTTTCCTTCCTTCCTTCCTTCCTTCCTTCTTTCTCTCTTTCTTTCTCTTTCTTGTTTCCTGCATGGTTTGTCTCCTCAGTCATTGTCCAAGTGACTCTTGAGAAGTTGTAGGAATATGCAGGTGCAGAGTTGAAGCCCAGCTTGATCTCCAACGTTGTGGAAGGGGACTGTACATCACTGGACACGCCACTAGGACAGAGCCCAGGGAGAGTGACCTCCAGGGGTATCCATGTTGGATTTTTTGGTTTTTTGAGACAGGGTTTCTCTGTGTAGCTCTGGCTGTTCTGGAACTCACTCTGTAGAGCAGGCTGGCCTTGAACTCAGAAATCCGCCTGCCTCTGCCTCCAAGTGCTGGGATTAAAGGCGTGCGCCACCACTGCCTGTCTCTACTTTTCACTTTCAGTTACCAATCAGGACAACTCTTCACAGACAGATCTACAGAATAACCAATAATGACAACTACCCAATGGAGGCTCCTTTCTCAGGTGACTGTGAGATGTGCTGTTTTGATAGTTAATGATAACTAGGTGTCAGCCAGAGGAGGAGCTTGTCTCTTAGGAAGAGATTTTACACAGTTTCTATCAACTTGAGACCACCTTTCAGAACACATTGGAGTCTTGCCAATGGTATGTGGGACTAATCAGGACTGCTTAGTTCTACATGCCTCTTGTCTTCTCTCTAAACCTTGACTGCCTGTTAGTACTCCAAAGATAGATTTGAGGGTGGGGAGTCAGCAGAGCTCATTTGTTTCCTTCCTAATGTGAACACACTGAATTTAATCTCGCCTGCTTTTCCCAACTAGTCTCTTTAGTTAGCATACTGAAAATGAGTGGGCAAGCCTAGTTTTTTAAGGCTGCTAGGGCCCATGTTTTGACACTGACCTCTCTGGAAACATTAACAAACTCAACATAGACCATTTTCTGCTAAACACAAAGGCCTCTCTAGTAAGATTCGGGATCCCCTTTCCTCTTCCCCTCCATGCTGCTTCTCCCATTCCCGTGTTGCCTGGGTCCTTACTCTCTTGGTTTTCAAGCACTTGCTGCTGGCCTCTGTGATGCTGCAGCACCCAAGTTCCCTTGCTTCATGGCCACACTCTTGGCTCTATATCTACATGTGGAATTTGTCACCTTCGCTTCTCATGCAGATGCACAAACAGGTTGCCTTTCCCCCAGTATAATTCCACGGTGCCCACAAATCAGCTGATCCTGCATCCTAACTGAGACACTCCCTCCACCTTCTCAAGAACCTCCAATAGGAACCAGCTCTGGTAATAGCACTTGGGGTCAGCTTCACCAACTGTACCAGTTTCTTTAATGTTTGTGTTCAGTTTTCTGAGGAGAGCCCATTCTTCATGTGGAACAGTTCCTCAACCTAGCTAGCCTGTCTCAGTCCATAGTAACAAAAGACCATGGACTCTGTCACTTTAGCATTCTGCTTTTATGTGTATGGGTGCTTTGCCTACTCCCTTCCTCTGTGTGTGTGTGTGTGTGTGTGTGTGTGTGTGTGTGTGTGTGTGT
>JADRCD010154835.1:0-15405 GCA_019843815.1 Montemys delectorum | reverse complement strand
CTGTTCTCTGTGGGCTGAGAATAAAGTCACTCACTCAAGTCAAATAGTTTTGACCATAGCAGGAAGTCTGTATCCAAAAATCGAGCCTACAATTCATTTCTTGGTGCAGCAGAACTATCAACTCTCAGCTTAGCTATGATGGAAGTAAAATCCTTTGGTGATTTGAGGGTCATTGAAGTACAGCCTTATTACAATGAAATCCAATGTCTAAAAATTGTTCTTATTTTTTGCTTGTACCACAGTAAGAGCCAAGATTTTAAACTCTACTAAATACAAAACAAACAAAAAGACTTTATACATTTATGTTCATTTAGGAAAATACTAGTAGTGATGTATTATTTTGAAGTATACAGTTAATATGTTGGAGTTATTTAAAATTTATATTGAGAAAAATATATTTTCACTATTGCTGTAGACGAGCATCTACATAAGACTGTTAAATTGATTGTTGTTTTATATCAAACAACTTTTATAATACTTATTTGTATTGTAATAATATTTTATAAATTTTAAGGAATATGACAAAAAAGATATTGTAAGAATTGAAGGGGGAGTCTCTGGGAGGAGTTGGGGTACAAAAGGGAAACAAGAATGTGATTTAATTCTATTTACTTAAAATATGTTTTTAAATGTTAACAAATTCAGATATATTGAAATCATGTAACTTTTCTCATCATAATGCAATAAAAGTTAAAAAAAGAGAATCCTTGCTTTATTTCATCAATTAATACACTGTAACAAATTATACAGAATATTAATTTTTTACAAGAGTAGAAGATATTTATTTGAAACAGGAAAAGTGCATTTTACCATATCTTGTGCATTCTGTTCATTTCTTGGATTACAGAAAGAAAATTAATACAGGTGTCAATAAATATTTTCTAGATCATGAAAAAAAAAGAAGCCAGAAATCCAAGGAGTTACTATTCTTGTATATTTATATTCACTCAATCTTACATGAACTTACTGAGACCCTGTATGGACTGCATCATTGCCTTTCTAATCAACTCTAATTCTCTTCTTCCAACATCGCCTCACTAAAACCAAGCTTCAAAGATATGAAATTTTGTGAAACACAGACTGTATCCAAATCATACTTAAGATGCTTACAAAATCAGTGAAAGGTGGTCACTACATTCTATGTCCAATACTGCAAAGAGTAGAGTAGGAGCTGGAAGCAATATGTTGATGATGTGGTCTATGTATCCTTTGCTTTTAAAATTGAGTCAATATTATATTATATTTCTGTTTATTCTAAACAGTTATTGCTAAAATTATGACCTAGTGTGTGTTTTCAGTACCCTAGATATAAGAATTTTGCAGGAAAGAGTGGGGCAACTGCTGTTTTTAATTGGACTGATCCTTTGCTGATTTCTTTCTTTTTAATCAATTATTTTATTTGTTTATATTTCAAATGATATTCCCCTTCTTGGTTAACCTTCCACAAACCCTCCATCATATCCCATATTCCCTCTCCCCCATCTCCTTATCCTCTATGAGGGTGCTCCTCCACCCACTCCCACCTCATTGCTCTAGCATTCTCCTATGCTAGGACATCAAGCCTCCACAGGACCAGTTGATGTCAGATAAGGCCATTATCTGCTACATGTGTATCTGGAGCCATGGATTCCTTCATGTATACTCTGGTTGGTGGTTAGTCTCTGGGAGCTCTGGGTAATCCGGTTAGTTGATATTGTTCTTCCTATGAGCTTGCAATCCCCTTCAGCTCCTTCAGTCTTTCCCCTATCATTTCCATTGGGATCCCCAGGAGACAGAACCTGTAGAGACCACCTCCAGTAGATAGGCAAGGCCCCAAGTTGAGGGATGGAACCACCCATCCATCTTAAAATTGTTAACTCAGAAATGTTCCTGTCTGAAGGAAAGACAGGGCCAGAAAATGAAACAGAAATTGAAGGAAAAGTCATCCAGAGACCACCTTACCTAGAGATCCATTCCATCTGCAAACACCAAACCCTAACACTATTGCTGATGCCAAGAAGCATTTGTTGACAGAAGCCTGGTATGGCTGTTCCCTGAGAGGTTCTACCAGTACCTGACCAATACAGATGCAGATACTCACACCCAATCATCGGGACTGAGCCTGGGGACTCCAATGCAAGAGCTAGGGGAAGGACTGAAGGGCTTTTGCTGATTTCTTGCCCATCTTCTAAACAAGGCTGCCTCTTGTTACTCATACACCCAGTCCTTCAATTCTCTTTTATAACTTTACTTTCCCATGAAAATTTCTACCACCTACCACTCACTTACTTATTTTTGACTGTTGGGTGTGAGCTCCATGAAAGTCAGGATTTTATCTTCTTTTGTTCATTGATGAATCCCCAGAATCTAGAACAGGGCTGGGCAAATTATGGGCAACCTGTGAATATTTGTTGAATAAATGAATGATTTGCATGAAGGGAAAGTGAGAGTACAAAGTGACAGCTTTTATTATGGAAGTGGAATATAACTTCTGTGATAAACAGGAATTCAGACTTTCAAAGCTAAAGTTTTCAAGGGCCAAAGCCACAGATCATGGTTTAGTGCTACCAAAAGGCATAAATGTGGTTTCAATAAATGTTTCCAGGGCCTATGTATTAAAGGCTTAGTCCCATTCTGTTCTCTCTCTCTCTCTCTCTCTCTCTCTCTCTCTCTCTCTCTCTCTCTCTCTCTCTCTCTCTTTCTCTCACTCACTCTCTCTCTTCCTTTATCCCTTCCTCCCACCCCACATACCTATATGTGTGTATTTATTTATTTATTCATTCATTCATTTATTCATTTACTTATTTAAGTGTGTGTGAATGTTTGCATGAGTTTCAGTGTCAGGGTATATCTGTGGAGGTAAAAGAACATTCTTGAGTGTCAGCCTCAATTTGTACTTTTTTGAGGCTGTGTATTTTGTAATTTGATGCTGTGTATGCCATCTTATCTGGCCTGTGAGCCTCTGGGGACTCTCCTGTCTCTTCTTGCTGTCTCTCTATAGATACACCAGGATTAAAGACTTGAGTTACTGTACCTAACCATGAGTTCTAGGCATTTGAATTCTGGCCCTTGGGATTACACATTTTAGTCTTTTACCTTGGGTCCAACTTTCCCTCTCTTTTTTGAATTATCTCAGATATTCTGTCTGCTATGGAAAGCTGAGTTGCACAATGGTTCTTTATATTCTGTCCTCATTAGAATGGTAAAAAGGACTTTCATTGTTACTTAGATTCAAACTTCTAAGTTTACCTTTTTTCTAATTCTGAAGATATTTAAAAATTATCCTCATCTGAGCACTATTAGGCAGAATGCTTGAAATAAAGCAAAATAAACTGATACTGCAAGTGGGACGTTGAAATGATCCTGAATTACACAATGGTGTTTTTCTTTTGAAGACTAAGCATCATGTGATTCTGTGACATATAGCAATAAAGTTCTACAGTTAGCTTAGTGTCTTATTTAACGTTTCATTGTTACAAAGAGACACTATGACCAAGGCAGTTCTTATAAAGGACAACATTTTATTGGGGCTGTCTTACAGTTTCAGAGGTTTAGTTCATTATCATCTTGGTGGGAAAATGGTAGTGTGCATTCAGACTGGATGCTGGAGGAGTTGAGAGTCCTACATTTTTATCTGAAAGCAGCAAAGACTGTCCCACACTGGGTGGAGCTTGAGCATAGGAAACCTCAAATCCCACCCCTACAGTGACACACTTCCTCCAACAAGACCAAACCTACTCCAACAAGGCCACACCTCCGAATAGTGTCATTTCTCATGGGCCAAGCATTCAAACGTGAATCTGTGATGGCCAAACTTATTCAAACTTATTCAGAAGTAGAGGCTGAGAAAGGGAGATTGAGTGGAATGAGAAGAGAAGTCAGTTGGCGCGGAAGATATTGTTAGGAGACAGTTAAGCCAGGAGAAGCTGAGCAGAACAGATATACTAAAAAGTTGTTAGTTTGAAGCTGCTAGTATTGGGAAACATGGGAGAAGGGGCTGTTTAAGTGGACTGTTATGGAACTGAAGGAGGAAGAGTTGGGAGAAATATTTGAAAGAGCTGGGCTGAAAACTGGGAGAAATGGTTAAGAAAGAAATTAGATTCAGGAATTCCCACCCCCCTCTCTCCCCATTGCCCATCTTTCTTTCCTATCTAGTGTAAGGGATAAAGTATAGGAAAAAGACAAGAAGCTTGTCTTTGCTACTCACAAAAAAAGACAAGCAGCAAGCGAAGAAAAGTATGATTTAATCTTGTGCACATGGCTCTTTAAGGTGTCCCCAGTTGCTAGTCAGCCTTCATGAGGGTCTTCTGGGAAGTGACTACAGCCTGGGTTCTCACTGTACCAACCTGTGTTTCCCCGTCTTTTTCAACAGTAGACATTTTTGGAGCATTATGCCCGAGCATGTTTGACTGGACTCCTCTTTTCTATATTATTCTCTTAGCATTTCCTCACTTTCTATTTTTATTTTATATGGACTCTTTCTATAACTATTACTCCAAAGGTACATTGTTGATGATAATTCCAATGATACCATTATAAATACTATGCCAATTTACAGGACTGGTTCCCAAATCAGGTTGATTACAGATGCATAGTCATTGGCCCAGGAGCAGTTCATTTATGCTTTTTTTTAGTTCAAGTTCTTCTTCTTAGATCAACCTTTTTCATGTCATACTCATATCCTCACCTTTTCCTCAAATTTCCCAGCCCAGGTAACACTCTCTCTTTATCTCTTTTTCTTCTATCTTTATTAAACTTTACTTCATCACTGTATTTACATCTGACTTGTCACTTTTATAGCTTCACAGAGTTTTCTTCCTCTGGATCCTTTTGTAAGCTGAGTAAGCTCCCCAAACATCCCAACACTAATAGAATGCAACATTTCTATTTTTCTCAACATGAACACTTGGAGCAGCCTTCCACTCACCAAGACAAACACCAATTTCTGCTACACTTTATCTTCAACTTTTTCCTAGCCTATAATATGAACTTCATTTTCTCTAAATCCTCTCTTGGGATCTCATCTCTAGTCAAACATATCATCCTTCAAGTATGGTAATAAAAACCCAAATACATGCCACATGCTATGATCCTTGACACAGATTGTCTTATTTTAGGGTATGGACCTCCATCAGTGCTAGTATGACACTAAACTTGAAGATTAGGACCCTTGTGTCTGAATTGGAGATGGTGGGAACTGTTGTGCTTCCTCTATCATTGGAAACAATAGTGAGTTAGTTCCCTTATCTGAGTGGCCTGGAGGACAGTTGACCAAAGGAAACATGGAAATCAAAGACTGGGTAGTAGAGAGGATCAAGAAAATAAGAACTTCCTATTTTCCCTAAGTGGCTCAACATAGAACTTCATACTGTCTGAGAAACTTAAATTTCTTAATTCCATCTGGTCCCTGAGCTCTGTGACTGTGGTTTCTCTGGTCTCTCAAGATCAGGACCAGTCTGTTTTAAATGAAGCAGTATTCTCTTGGTCCATTAATTTCAAGTCTCCTGAATAGTATGTTGGTAGTCTAAGTCCTTCTTCCTTTAAGTTCAATCAAGAGGTAAGACATTAGATTTCATCAACTTTGTCTGTGAGGATTAGAGCATTTTCATATTTGTAAACATTTTTATAACCAAATGGAGCAAAGTATAACCTGCCTATAAGCCACTTCCAGGAGTGAGGAAACTTTTCTAACTAATAAAAAGTAGGAGATGTTCCATTTTCTCTTTACCCATGGTGTCCATTTCTCAATGGCAAATCTTATTTCAGCCAGAAGAATTTAAGTGAAGACAGTGTCACACCTCTTTGTGCCTCTTAAAGGTACCTGACATATTAAGTCCTTGAGTATTTAATGAATATGTAAAGCATAGCCTCCAATCTGAAAAAGTAGGCACATGTCAAAGAAATGTTTAGTCTTCTGAGATCTTACCTACAGTTGGCTAAATCAAGTCTCAAGAAGTGCAAAGAAAGACTACGTGGCTCCAATCTTGTTTGTGTTTTCCTCTGGAAGGATATATCCATAGAATGATCCTGGAAGATAACTATGATATCCTCATACAGGATGGTCTGGAGAATAGCTATGTGGAACAACATGACAGATGCAACACAAGGCCTCTTCAGTTGGTAGAGCCACAGCTGTATTCTACTGTGTTTTTTGGCGGGTGGTGGGGGGGAACTATAGGATAACATATTGGTTGTATTTATCCTGGTGAAATACAAAGGATTCAGGCATGTAGGGCGTATATACTTTCTAAACTTAGTTTCTAATTTTTGTTTCTTGCTTCTCATGCCATTATGCCCTCACAATGCTTTATGAAGAGAAAGCCTTGGGGAATTCATGTTTAAAGTTCTCATTGAACTATACTCTGCAAGCTTACACAGTGAGATGCCTTTTAACACCCTTGTCATTGTGCAACAGTGCCAGGTGCTTTTTCATGTGAGATGATCATCTGCAGGCCTCATGACAGGGTTTGGTGGAACCTTTGTAAGTGTACTTGGAATGGGTCATATTTGTCCTGATCACTTTGTTTGAATTAATGTTTTATAAACCTCAGATGGAAAAGAAGAAATACAAGAGAAACCACAGTCACAGAGCTCAGGGACCAGATGGAATCAAGAAATTCAAGTTTCTCTTTTATTAATCCATAATTTTGGCCCATTGAAGAGACATTCTAGAAGTGTCTTCTGACATTAAAGATGAACATTTTGCTACTTGTTTTCCAAAGGTTGATTTTTATATTTTGCTCTGTGTGAGTGAGAAATGAATAAAGGCGGTACAGTCTTTGCAAGTTTGCCTTCATCATAACAGGTGTCTTTTTGATGTATGCTCCTACATTATTGTACTTTTCCCATCCACATTTCAAGAAGAGCTATTACCTAGACATAAATATTGATGTTACACAGAATTATTGACAACACTCTATTGTGATAATATTTTGTGTACTGTATAAAAGTTGCCTTTATATCATTCAAATTCTGATTTCTGTACTGACAGATCTGATTACAGGCTGGACTTTAGTCATAGTTATTTTTATGACTGCTTCATATTTTGTAAACATTCCCTCTAACACCTTCTGCTTGGTTTTTAATAAAGAGATGAATGGTCAATACCTGAGGCAGGAGAGGAAATGTGGGACTTTAGGGCAGAGATAGGAACTTTGAGAAAGATTCAGATGTGGGAAGATTTGTCAGCCAGACATGGAGAAAGAGTCTAAGAGACTGAGAAGTAATGAGTCACGTGGCAGAACATAGATTAGTAAAAAAGGGTTTAATGTAGTCATTTTATGGGGGTGGAGTTCTGCCCCACTCTTTTCTGTTTAGTTTATGAGTAAACAACATGGAGATATCAGAATTTATTAACAAGCTAGAAACCTAAACTGGGTAAATTCTGTGCTATTTTAAGCTATATTCAAAGCATAGATCCTGTGTTACTTGTAGTTTGAGTCTTGCCCAGTTTACTCTGTTCCATGTGTATCCCCATTGCTAATTTTTTGTGCCATGTGGTCATGGTCCATCCTGCCTCATGGCAATTTCCTTCTTTCTATTCTCTCTTCCTCCTTGTGGTCCCTACCTGAGACCCCCCTACTTGATCTCAAGTTCTGTCTTCCTCTCTTTCCTGCCCAGTTGACTACTTCCTCTGTGGAAAGGACGTTTTGAGTAAATACTTATTCTGGATAAGTTATGGATTTGCCTTTCCTGCACTCAATGCTTCTGCCAAAACCACTATCCATGGACTCACAGAATGCCTTATCTATCATCATGGTATTCCACACAGCATTGCTTCTGACCAAGGAACTCACTTCACAGACAGAGAAGTGAAACAGTGGGCTCACAATCATGGAATTCACTGGTCTTACCATGTTCCCCATCATCTTGAAGCTGCTTGTCTGATAGAAAGATGGAATGGCCTTTTGAAGACACAGTTACAGAGCCAAGTAGGTGGTAACAGCATGGAGGGCTGGGGCAGAGTTCTTCAGAAGGCAGTATATGTTTTGAATCAGCATTCAATTTACAGTATAGCTTCCCCCATAGCCAGGATCCATGGGTCCAGGAATCAAGGAGTGGAAAAGGGAATAGTTTCACTCACTATCACTCCTAGTGACCCTCTAGGAAAATTTTTGCTTCCTGTTCCCACAAGTCTAGGTTCTGTTGGCCTAGAAGTTTTGGTTCCAGAGGTGGGGGTGGTTTTCATACCAGGAACCACAACAAATACTACATTGAACTGGAAGCTCAGACTTACCCCTGGTCATTTTGGGCTTCCAATGCCCTTAAACCAACAGGCTAAGAAAGTAATAACAATGTTAGGAGGAGTGATAGATACAGATTACCATGGAGAAATTGGATTGCCTCTTCACAATAGAGGTAAGCAAGATTACTTCTGGAGTGCAGGAGATCCCTTAGGGTGTCTCTTAGTACTACCATGTCCTGTGATTAAAGTCAATGGGAAACTACAACAGTCTAATCCAAGCAGGATGACAAAAGGTGCAGACCCATCAGGAATGAAGGTATGGGTCAGTCCTCCAGGAAAAGAGCCAAGACCTGCTGAGGTGCTTGCTGAGGGGGAAGGAAATACGGAATGGATAGTAGAGGAAGGTACTTATAAATACCAGCTAAAGCCACATAATCAGTTGCAGAAACGAGTAATACGAATGCTTCTGTCTTATTTTGTTAAGAATACATTTTTCTTTCTTCCAATTTCTTTAACATCAATTGGTATTTAAGTTGAGACACTAAAAGAATGTTCCCAAGGGACATTGCCCCATTGTAAATTTCCAAATGTGTTTGCGATTGTATGAGGATATCATGTTAGGCATATTCATGATTTTGTTATTGTTTCATGTGGACATGAGATACTATTTGTGTCAAGTTGACAAGGGGTGGATTGTAGCTCCTCTACCTCATTTCCCCCTCCCTTTCTCCTCTGAGAAAGGGAGCTCAACAGCCACATATTATTTTATTCTCTCAGCCTTTTTATACATTCTTAGATAAAAGTTCCTTATAAAATTACCTCACATAAAATATTACACAAAAGGAGAGTTACAGAAGGAGGTTGATAGTAAGTTCAAAGCAGTGTTTCATCCTAAAGCTCATTATAAGTTCAAAGCAACAGTTTCACATGATCTTGCTTTATCATAGTGCACACTTGTGGCTTCATCCTTGGACTTGACTTAGAATGAAAGGTTTTTTTTAATCACAAATCTACTCCAAGCCAATTTCTCTTCTTGGTGTAATTTACAAAATTTCATTGTATTCCTTATTATGGGGCCTTTATTTATTCTACGATGAGAAGACACATTCTATTCTTGATTCAAACTTTATATCTTTCTGGCAAAACAACTAAAACCACCTCCTTAAATTTTCTTCCTAAAATTATTTCAATCAAACCAGAAATTCTATAAAGTCAGTAATTCATATAAACAGCATTAATTCATGAAAGTTCACATTCATGCTGATCTGGAGGAAATTTGCTGATCTGCTATCACCCATAAAGTAATCACACCATGATATAGGCAGTGAAGGTATCTTGGTGTCTACTCACATCAAGCCAAATACACGAGAAATATGGCAATGACAAACATGGGAAAGCATATTAGTACCAAGAAGAAATCCTGGGATGAAGTCTCTGGGGTTGTGCCTCACCAGAATGCACCCATCATGGCTGAACAAGACAGTGGACTGTCTCCCAGGAGCTCACTTGCCTACTGTAGCTCTTCCTGCATGGTGTCTACCACAGATATCCAGTTAGACCAGTACCCTTTGTTGAAGATGCTCTCCCTTTTCCATTCTATGGTTTTGGCTTCTCTGTAGAAAATCAAGTGTCCATTTATGTGTGGATTTATTTCTAAGTCTTCAACTTGCTTCCATTGATCAACCTGTGTGTTCCTATACCAATACTATGAAATTTTCATTACTATTGCTGTAGTACAACTTGCAGTCAGAAAGTCAGGAAGGGTGATTCCTCCAGAAATTCTTTTATTGTACAGGATTGTTTTAGATAGCCTAAGTTTTTTGTTTTTCCATATGAAGTTGAGAATTAGTCTTTCAAGGTCTGTAAAGAATTATTTTGGAATTTTGATGGGAATTGCATTGAATCTATACATTGCATTTGACAAAATGCCAGGTTTACTATGTTAATCCTGCTGATCCATGAGCATGGGAGACATTTCCATCTTCTGATATCTTCTTTAATTTGTTTCTAAAGAGACTTGAAGTTCATGTCATACAGGACTTTCACTTGCTTGGTTAGAGTTACACCAAGATATTTTATATTATTTGTGGCTATTGCATCTTTTATATAGACAATAAATGGAGGGAGAAGGAAGTAGTAAGGGAAACAACACTTACTTCCCTTGTTTCCCGTACTTCTTTCTCAGTCCATTTATTGTCTGTATAAAGGAGGTTGGCTGATATTTTTTGTTTAATTTTGTATCCAGTCACTTTGCTTAAGGTTTATCAGATATAAGAGTTCTTTGGTAGAATTTTGGGGGTCAGTTATATATACAATCATATCATCTACAAATAATGACACTTTGACTTCTTTGTTTACAAGCTGCATTGCCTTGGTCTCCTTCAGGTGTCTTATTACTTTAGCTAGAACTTCAACTGCTATATTGAAGAGATGAGAGAGTGAACACCCTTGCATTGTTCCTGATTTTAGTGGAATTGCTTTAAGATTCTATCCATTTAATTTGATGTTGACTATTGTGTCTATATATATATATTGACTTTTATTGTGTTTAGGTAAGTGCCTTTTACCCCTGATCTATGCTGAGAGCCTTCTCACCCTGGGGAAAATGTGAGTCTGAAGTGGGACATAGTGTGGGATGCAGGCCAAAGTACTGATAATCTCAGGCTTTTTAACTCTCTAAATGTACTGGAAAAAGAAGCTGATACCTTCTGAAAAAGTAAAAAATTTTCTTGCTTATTATGTGACTGAAAACCACTGGCTCCTTTTCTCTTTAACTCTCTATGTTCTATTTTACTTTATAAATGTCTGTGTTTTATTAAACCCTGAAGACTTAACTTTCTGTTGCTGTTCTGTGGTAAAAACTTAAGTCTTTCTTACTAATCTGTGCTTAAATAAATACTGAAGTCTGGCAAGTTAACACATGCTGTTTAGCAGCAGGGGATTGAGTAAAGAATTGTTAGATTTCCTTTCTCACTTGCCTGGGAGCTTCATCTCTCTAGAGTTGCTCAGACCAGAGGGAGACATGAAACAATTCATCATGAAACAGGGAAAGAAGGCCATGCTTACAGAAAGAAAAACTTTTACACAAATATTCAGTGACATATACACACATTCATGCACACATTCATGTTGGCCTGATTGCCTGTCTTATCCATTCAACATATACATATAATGCATACACACACACACACACATTTAGTGTATGGAGCAAAAGCCTCCATGAGCAGGTTTCATTAAGGAAGCACCAATCATTCTGGATGAAAAAATAAGCTCCAACTTTTATTACTCAGAAAAAGAAAAACCTTCTACCTTTTTATTGAGTAAGAAAAATTCCATGTCTTTGTCAGTAAGAAGAAAACTAGTGTTAAGAAGAAACAAAACAAAACAAAACAAAACATCAAAATGAACAACAATAAAAAATTCTCTCATGCTAAGAAAAAGCCTGCCTTCCCTCTCTGCTCATATTGTCATCATTCCTTGTTCTTGTACTTTCTCCAGATAATTGATCACATAGTGTTATAAGCACCTTTTTTCAAAAGTTCACAAGCCCAAACATAAATTCATATCATAAGTTGAATAAGAAGTTACAGCAGAAATGTTTATATGTGTTTCCATTAAGACTAGTTATCTAAGCATTCATTATTTGTTGGTAGTTCCTAGGTTCATTAAACATTCAAGACAATAATTTTTTTAAGCTTTATTGCGATATGATGAGAAAAGTTACATAATTTCAATTTATCTGAATTTGTTAACATTTAAAAACATATTTTAAGTAAATAGAACTAAATCACATTCTTGCTTTCTTTTTGTACCCCAACTCCTCCCAGAGACCCCCCCTTCAATACCTACAATATCTTTTTTGTCATATTCTTTAAATTTTATAAAATATCATAGCAATAGAAATGAATATTATAAAAGTTGTATTATATAAAACAACAATCAATTTAATAGTCTTATATAGATGCTTGTCTTCAGCAATACTGAAAATACAAACATTTTTCTCAATATAAGTTTTAAATAACTCCAAATGTATTAACTGTATATTTCAAAATAATAAATCACTACTAGTATTTTCTTAAATGAACATAAATATATAAAGTGTTTTTGTTTGTTTGTTTGTTTTGTATTTAGTAGAGCTTAAAATCTTGGCTCTTACTGTGGTAACTTGATACAAGAGCTACAAATGTCAAACAAAGCATTCAGTCTCACTCTTTGTTGTTATCCCACAAGTCCCCTCCCAATTTAATTGTTTACATTTCTTTTGGGTATATAAATACTTTTAAAATATATAAGCTGTTCTGAAAACCATAGTATAGTGTAAAAACATGAAATAAACAATACTACTAATAGAGAGGCTGAGATAGGAGAAGCAAGATCTCAAGACTATTATGTTGTACACAGCAAGACACTGTCACAAACAAACAAACTGAAAGTGTATATGGATTGTATAATATTGGAACTATTTCTCCAATTACCAAATTAGAGAGACCATTGAATGGCAATCAACAAATTTCTAATTCTTCATGTTTTTGGATTTCAATTGATTAGGATATGTCGGTAATATTAATGTTCATATTAAGATATTAAGAAAGAGTAATTGTTACTTCTTGTTGTTTTTGTTGTAAGAAGTAGAATTAGATTTATATGGATTTGTTGAAAGATTACCTTCTTGCTTCTTCTGGGGTGTAGTTTTGTTCCTTATGTTGATATTTTCCATCTATTATCCTTTGTAGGGCTGGATTTGTGGAAAGATATTGTGTAAATTTCGTTTTGTCATGGAATATCTTATTTTCTCCATCTATGGTAATTGAGAGTTTTGCTGGGTATAGTAACCTGGGCTGGCATTTGTGTTCTTGTAGGGTCTGTATGACCTCTGCCCAGGATCTTCTAGCTTTCATAGTCTCTGGTGAGAAGTCTGGTGTAATTCTGATAGGCCTGCGTTTGTATGTTACTTGACCATTTTCCCTTACTGCTTTTAGTATTCTTTCTTTGTTTAGTGCATTTGGTGTTTTGATTATTATGTGACGGGAGGAATTTCTTTTCTGGCCCAGTCTATTTGGGGTTTTGTAGGCTTCTTGTATGTTCATGGGCATCTCTTTCTTTAGGTTAGGAAAGTTTTCTTCTATAATTTTGTTGAAAATATTTGCTGGCCCATTACATTGGGAATCTTCACTCTCTTCTATACCTATTGTCCTTAGGTTTGGTCTTCTCATTGAGTCCTGAATTTCCTGGATGTTTTGGGTTAGGTGCTTTTTGCTTTTTGGATTTTTTTTTTTTTGACTGTTGTGTCAATGTTTTCTATGGTGTCCTCTGCCCCTGAGATTCTCTCTTCTATCTCTTGTATTCTGTTGGTGATGCTTGCGTTCTATGACTCCTGATTTCTTTCCTAGGTTTTCTATCTCCAGTGTTGTCTCACTTTATGATTTCTTTGTTGCTTCTATTTCCATTTTTAGATTCTGGATGGTTTTGCTCATTTCCTTCACCTGTTTGATTGTGTTTTCCTGTAGTTCTTTAAGGGATTTTTATGTTTCCTCTTTAAGGGCTTCTAGCTGTTTACCTGTGTTCTCCTGTATTTCTTTAAGGGTGCTATTTATGTTTTTCTTAAAGTCCTGTATCATCACCATGAGAAGTGATTTTATATCTGATTCTTGCTTTTCTGGTGTGATGGTGTGTCCAGGACTTGCTATGGTGGGAGTATTGGGTTCTGATGATGCCAAGGAACCTTGGCTTGTGTTGCTTATATTCTTATGCTTGCCCCTTGCCATCTGGTTATCTCTAGTGCTACCTGCCCTTGCTAAATCTGACTGGAGCCTGGCCTTCCTGTGATCCTGGTTGTATCAGAACTCCTCAGAGTCAATCTGTTTCTGTGATCCTGGGATTCTGGGATTCTGTGATCCCGGACTTGTTAGAGTACCTAGGAGTGCAGCAGCTTAATCTGGGTGTTGTGGGACTGGCTGCAGAGCCTGTGCCCAAGGTCTGCTCAGGGCACCAGCTGGCCCAGAAAGACCGGAAACAACCCGAGCCACTGGGGTGGCAGAGTTCCTGTGTGCCTGGGTCCTGCTGGTCCCAGTTACTCCCGATATTGGGACAGATGTTGTGTCTTCCTCACCCCTGATCCTGAGTGTGTCAGAGTGCCTGGGAGTAGAGCTTCCTCTGTGTGTTGTGGGTCTAGCTGCAGAGCTTGTGCCCAATGCCTGCTCAGGACACCAGCCCAGAGAGACTAGAAGGAACCTGAGCCACTCTGCTGGCAGAATTCCTGAGTGCCTGGTCCCGTTGGTCCCAGTTACTCTGGTGTTAGGACAGATGTGTTCTCCTCACCTCTAATCCTGAGAGTGTCCTAATTTTTTTTTCAGAGATATAGTCTGCCCTTTTGAAGTCTTGTTGCAAAGTGCTGCTGTAGGTTCTAGCCTCCCTTCTTCTGTTTTTTATGATCTTCTTTAATTTTATTTATTATTTTTTTGTAACTTTTCTTCTAAAGAGGTTTCCAATTTTTATTATTTCTCTTCTCTAGTGTCTTTATTATCTTAAAATCCTCCTCAATTTTGTTTATAAATTTCTCTAATTTTTCCTCTAATGTTTGTCTCTATATCTTTATTAACTTAGTGTTTTCCTCAATTCAATTTATTTTTTTGTAAATTTCCCTCTAAATTTTGTTGCTTCACTAAGATCTTTTCTGCAATGACAAAGAAAACCAGTATGCTTATTTTAGTAAATAATTAGGATTATTAATTCAACAATAATCATAACCAGTACTGTGTCGGTTTCAGTTAGGTCACCTCTCTCTCTCTTTCTCTCTCTCTGAACCATTTAAAATGACATTAGATAAACTCCAAAATCTCTGTGATATTGTACCTCTCATCTTTATATACTGTATTTCTTTAAATTCATTTATTTCAAATCATTTATATTTGTCTGTGAAATTTCGTGTCCAGATCCTTTTCCTCTTAATGTTAAGACATCTAATTCCAAACTCCTTTTACTTGGTCAGGTGTGTAGTGTAAGTTTTCTCTTTGTGTTCTCTGTCTCCCTCTGCTGCTCAGCTTAGGACACTTACAGAAGTTAATCCAGTCCTTGTGCTTTTGCTCACAGGGAGGGGTGGAAAGGTCTCTCAACTGGAAAAGCCACTTTGGACCACTGATGTCCTGGCCCTGGTGACACCTTGACAATTCATCCTGAGCCAGTGCTCTTAACCTTGTCCCAGTCTTTGGGGGAGGAAAGGATAGGTGTCAGGTTCCAGATAG
>JADRCD010154834.1:0-38060 GCA_019843815.1 Montemys delectorum | reverse complement strand
AAAAAATAAAAATAAGAAATATGTGAAGACATCACTATACTACAAAGAAAAGATTTTCCTTTGAGTTTTCTAGTTGGGCTAATGTGTTTTTCAATTCCATCTTCATTTTACCTTGAGTCCTCTTTAATGTTTTTATATCTTTACTGAATTCCATTTTCAAAACCTAGATTGTCTTTCTCATTTTCATCTGCCCTAGGTATCTATTTTTTTTGAAGCAAATTTGGCCATTTTTTCCTTTCAAATTTAAATATTTTATTAGCTTTTTTATTAAATATTTTCTTTTTTTATATTTTAACTTTTATTGCATTATGATGAGAAAAGTTACATAATTTCAATTTATCTGAATTTGTTAACATTTAAAAACATATTTTAAGTAAATAGAATTAAATCACATTCTTGTTTCCCTTTTGTACCCCAACTCCTACCAGAGACCCCCTTCAATACCTACAATATCTTTTTTGTCATATTCCTTAAAATTTATAAAATATTATAACAATACAAATAAGTACTATAAAAGTTGTTTGATATAAAACAACAATCAATTTAACAGTCTTATGCAGATGTTCATCTACAGCAATACTGAAAATACATATTTCTCACTATAAATTTTAAGTAACTCCAAAAATATTATCTGTATATCTCAAAATAATACATCACTACTAGTGTTTTCTGAAGTGAACATAAATATATAAAGTCTTTTTGTTTGTTTGTTTTGTATTTAGTAGAGTTTAAAATCTTGGCTATTACTATGGTACAACACAGTACACCACAGTACCCAAAATAAGAACAATTTTTAGACACTGGATTTCATTGTAATAAGGCTGTACTTCAATAACCCTCACATCACCAAAGGATTTTACCTCCATTGTAGCTAAGCTAGAGTTGATAGTTCTGCTGTACCAAGAAATGAATTGTAGGCACGATTTTTGGATACAGACTTCCTGCTATGCTCAAAGCTATTTGACTTGAGTGAATGACTTTATTCTCAGCCCACGGAGAACAGGTTACATTCATTTAAGAAATGGTGTATGTATTACCATGGTCTATCCATAAAGTCATTCACCAACTGTTTCAATGAACAATGGTTCTGTTTGGAGGGTGGCACAGACATTAGGTGAGGGTAAGAATTTGGTTCATTAGCTATGGTAATTTGGAAAAGCATTCATCTGAGAGAAAGAGTAAATTGTAAAGTCCTCTTCTTCAAACTTGATACAAGAGTTACAAAAGTCAAGCAAAGTATTCAGTTTCACTCTTTGTTGTTCTCTTACAAGCAACCTCCCTAGTTAATTGTCTATGTTTATTTTGGGTATATACTTTTGAAATATATAAACTGTTCTGAAAACTGTAGTATAGTATAAAAATATGAAATAAACAATACTACTAATAGAGAGGCTAAGGTAGGAGAAGCAAGATTTCAAGGCCCTTATGTTATACATAGCCAGACACTGTCACAAACAAACACGCTGAAAGTGTATATAGGTTGTAAAATATTGGACCTATTTCTCCAGTTACCAAATTAGAGAGACCATTGGATGACAATCAACAAATTTTAATTCATCATATTATTGGATTTCAATCGATTAGGATATGTTGGTAATATTAATTTCCATATTAAGATATTAAGAAAAAGTAATTGTCACTTCCTGTTGTTTTTGTTGTAAGAGGTGGAGTTAGGTTTGTGGAGATTTGTTGAAAGATTACTTTCTTGCTTCTTCTAGGGTGTAGTTTTGCTCCTTATGTTGATGTTTTCCATTTACTATCATTTGTAGGGCTGGATTTGTGGAAAGCTGTTGTGTAAATTTTGTTTTGTCATGGAATATCTTGTTGTCTCCATCTATGGTAATTGAGAGTTTTGCTGGGTATAGTAGCCTAGGCTGGCATTTGTGTTCTTGTAGGATCTATATGACATCTGCCCAGGATCTTCTCGCTTTCATAGTCTCTGGTGAGAAGTCTGGTGTAATTCTGATAGGCCTGTCTTTATATGTTACTTGACTTTTTTCCCTTACTGCTTTTAAAATTCTTTATTTGTTTAGTGCATTTGGTGTTTTGATTATTATGTGACAGGAGGAATTTCTTTTCTGGTCCAGTCTATTTGGAGTTCTGTAGGCTCCTTGGATGTTCATGGGTATCTCTTTCTTTAGGTTAGGGAAGTTTTCTTCTATAATTTTGTTGAAGATATTTGCTGGTCCATTACATTGGGAATCTTCACTCTCTTCTATACCTATTAGCCTTAGGTTTGGTCTTCTTGTTTCGTCCTGGATTTACTGGTTGTTTTGGGTTAGGAGTTTTTTGCTGTTTGCATTTTCTTTGACTGTTGTGTTAATGTTTTCTATGGTGTCTTCTGCCCCTGAGATTCTCTCTTCTATTTCTTGTGTTCTGTTGGTGATGTTTGCATCTATGACTCCTGATTTCTTTCCTAGGTTTTGTATCTACAGGTTTGTCTCTCTTTCTGATTTCTTTATTGTTTCTTTTTCCATTTTTAGATTCTGGATGGTTTTGCTCATTTTCTTCATCTGTTTGACTGTGTTTTCCTGTAGTTCTTTAAGGGATTTTTGTGTTTCCTCTTGAAGGGCTTCTAGCTGTTTACCTGTGTTCTCCTGTATTTCTGTAAGTGTGCTATTTATGTCTTAAAGTCCTATATCATCACAATGAGAAGTGATTTTATATCTGAATCTTGCTTTTCCAGTGTGATGGTGTGTCCAGGACTTGCTATGGTAGGAGAATTGGGTTCTGATGATGCCAAGTGACATTGGTTTGTATTGTTTATTTTCTTACACTTAGCCCCCACCCCCCGCCATCCAATTATCTCTAGTGCTACCTGCCCTTGCTAAATCTGACTGGAGCCTGTCCTTCCTGTGATCCTGGTTGTGTCAGAACTCCTCAGAGTCAAGCTGTCTTTGGGATCCTGTGATTCTGGGATCCTGTGATCCTGGGCTTGTTAGAGCACCTAGGAGTGCAGCAGCTTCCTCTGGGTGTTGTGGGACTGGCTGTGGAGCCTAGGCCCAAGGTCTGCTCAGGACAGATGTTGGTTCCTCCTCACCTATAATCCTGGGCATGTCAGAGCGCCTGGGAGTGGAGCTTCCTCTGGGTGTTGTGGGACTGGCTGCGGAGCTTGTGCCCAAGCTGTCTTAGGTATGTATTTCTTGAGCATCATCCAGTCATTGATTTGCCTTAAACTCTTTTTCCTTGATTTCATTGAGTTGTTCCTTTGAGTTTTCTTTATACTTCTTGAATTCCTTGAGGAGGTGTGATTCTTTCCTTCAAATTCTTTGTCTTGGGGTTTATGCAGGTTGGATAGGACATAGGAGAGTCCTGTTGGTGTGGTCTATAGGGAGGATCCTGGACTAGAGTTCCTCTGTAATGAAGGTAGGGCAGATATAGATTGTAGAAGAAAACTTTCCCTCACTAAAGGAAATGTGAAGGGTTCTAATAGGCCTAGGCATGGCAAACATGGCACTGGTAGACCTTGCTCTTCACTAATTTCCCCTTTCTTGCTAAACTGTTAGATCAGATTCAGAAACCAGAGCAGGCTGATATAGTAGTTGTAAGGCTCTGACTAAATTTCATAATTACCAAAAGATATGAATGAAGAGGTCAGAGAACTCACTAGGCAGACACTGGAAGAGGTTGTTGAAAGTCTGCATATGAAGTAGGATAGTGTAGATGGTACAAAGTGTCCTGTGGGTAGATTCAGGTAGAATGGATCCTAGAGGGAATCTAGTCTAAAACATTAAAATATTAAAATTCTAGGTAACAGAAGGGAGGTAGACTATAGGGAACAAATGAAAATATAGATAGTAATTTGAGTGCCTTTCCTGAAGTACAAATACAGAACAATTATGCGTACATCTTTGCTGGCTGGACCTTAGAAATAATACCATATTAAATAGTAGGAATTGATAGATTTGATCATTTGAAGGGAAGTGAATATAGTTAGTGTTGAAAATTCATCATTAATATTGTCATAAGTTAAATTCTTATGAGTTTCATTGATAAAGCACCAGGTATTATTGGCAAATGTCACAGAGCACAAACTTTCTGGTATTGTGGATAGGTACGTATTTGAAAACCTATTCACCTAGGATTTTAAAGAACATGACAAGTAAAAAAACAAAAGGCATTGCAGGAATTGAAGGGGGTCTCTGGGAGGAGTTGGGTACAAATGGGAAAGAAGGATGTGATGTAATTCTGTTTATTAAAATATCTTTTTAAATGTTAACAAATTCAGATAAATTGAAATTATGTATCTTTTCTCATTATAATGCAATAAAACAAATAAATTAAAAAACCCACAGGAAGCCTAACATTGTTAATAAAAGGATTACAAATACTTAAAAAATAAACAAAAAAACAAACAAATCTCTTTTAGAATTCAATGTCTTTTTACAATTAAAAATCTCTTAACTGCGGGCTCCACTAAAATTCTTTCTTCAAGAGGGAAAAAATATCAGGGTACAGTTACAATCAAAAGCAAAATCAAACTCTAACCATCTAATGTCTGGGATCCACTCATGATCTTCTAGGCTCCGCCAAGGGCTTGGGTCACTTCTCCAGCTCTGCCCTATGTAGCACACAGCTTGTCTTCTAGGCTCCAGCTGCCTGTAGTCCACTGCTGCTGCTGTTCTTGGTGGTCAACTCATGATACTGGCATCTCCAAACACTTCTGTCTTCTGCTGGAACTAAGCTTCACCAATAACCTCTCATAGACTGTCTTCACGGTGTCAAGCCTCAACTCCTTTGCATGACTCCTTCAGTACTGGGCCATCAATTGCAAGTGAGGCTACACCTTCACCAAAGGCCTTCTGCTGCCTCTCACAGCTGCGGTTCATGACCACTTCATGCCTTCAAAACTAGTACCACCAGGGTGACCATTACACATTACCAAGTTCAGCCACAGCACAAGGTACAAACTTGGCTCTCTCTGGAACACACCCTCTGTGCTCTCAGAAAACATTTCCCAGAAGATTTCACCTCAGTGATGCTGGCCTTTTCTTAATCATCTCTAATTTCTTAGCTCCACCTTACCACCATCAATAGTCCCACTAACACAAAGGTTCACTTTAGTGGTTCTGGAATCTTGTTACTCACAGCTGATTCTTCAGTCCCAGCTAACCAAAACTACAGAATCTCCACAATCAAAACATGGCCCTCATGAGAAACTTTAATCTTCTCTCTGAAATTTCCCAAGTCAGGCCTCCATCTTTTGCATTGTTCTCAACATTCTCTTCCAAGCTCCTACACAACATCCCCCAGAGTTCTTAACATTCCAACGGCTCTTCTAATGTAAGACCCTGATGAGCCTTAGCTTACCGGAGACCACCTGAGTGAATCACATGGAACCTGATCGATGCAAAGAACATGAGGATTTTTATTTCAGTGCACTGAGGCTGTCCCTGACCCTCAGGAAAGGAGGTGACCCTGCACAGCTTGTTCAGTGAGCTTTTATACAATTTTCAGGGCAGCAGACATTAGACACAATGTGATTGGTAGAACAGTGTGACTTTTTAAACTGATTAGTCTTTAGGGAGTGAGGTGGCAGGGACTTTCCTGGTCTGAAGGTGGGCAAAGGTCCACCCTACGGAATGTGCCCCCACCCACAGGTAGTTTCTCACCTTGTGATCTGAGTGTTAGCATCAGGGCATCCAAAGCCTGTGGCATCGCATGGGCAGGTCTCACAGACCTGTTGCCAGGTCAACAGCCACCATATTCCCAGAATCCATTGGGCTCACCTCCCACCTTTACCTGAGGCCACTACATCACAACTCAAATATATGGGGAACATTCCTCCATCTCGCTGTCTCTCCCCCTCCTCTCTTTCCACACTACTGCCCCTTCTCTCCCTCTCAATTAAACCTCTTACATGTGGAACTGTTTGGGCCTACTGTGGTATATTCTGACACGACCTGCCCTTCTAACACATCATTTGGTGCCAAAGCCTAGGAATTGGCGGTTCCATCAGAAGCCGCTGCACTGCCCTGCAGTGGGGACCAGTAGAGATCACGACCACGTGGATCGGTCACAACACTGGCACCACTGCTGCTATTTGAGGCCCCCTCAGCTGGTGGCTACGAGAATCGCAAGCTTTCACCACAGAAGCTGCCACTGTTGAAGCCACCACCACTAAGTCACAGCAGAGGAGCCGGAGCCACCCCAAGCACCGTGGGACATACGATCTTCTATCACATGAGCCATGCCCCAACTGGTCTATCATGTGGGGCTAGCCTCTGCTCAGGCCCACACCTACCCATTCAATTTCACGTTTTCTATTTACCAGTCCACTATAATTCTTGCATATTAATTGATAGGATCAGTCAAGGGGAGGACCTCCAGCTTTCTAGATATGGCCTGGCCAGCCTTCTCTGGGAACTACGGGGTTTACAGTCATGCCTCCCAGTTGACATACATCTTAGGACATACATCCCACTGGGATGTCTTCTGGAAAATCTCAAATCTTTGAAGCTAATGCCTGATTTGAAGGCATCAAAATTAATATATCTCTGCAATAAGATTGCAGAGTTGGATTAAATATCAACTAGATGGGAGTTCAAAATGGCCACTTAATGGCACCCTAGATCCAACTATTTTAAGGGATTGTAATACATACTGCCAGTGACCTGGTAAATAGAAGGAGGTTCCTTATGTCCAAGCATTTATCTATCTCCGATCCAATCCCTCCTTGTGCTCTTCTTGTTCACCAACCCAATTTCTCTTAGCCATGAAATCTACACAACCTCTGCTAGATGACGCTACAATTCTAGATCCAGCTAATGAACCACCCCCTTTTCACCGCAGACCTGTCTCCACTGCACCAAAAACCTAAACTGGTCACTCAGTTTCTCCTCCTCACCAGGATGCCCCAGAGCCTGCTAGCTCTACCTTTCCATACCCCCCCTTCTTCTTCTGTGCCAGCTGTGGGCCGCTCCAAATGCCCCACATTGGCAGTTACCTTCACTCCTCCTGTCACCCACTCTAAGGCTACAGCCAAACCTCCAAGTCTTTCCTCCCCAGAGACACCTGACCCAGCAACAGTCCTACTTCTAAGGGAAGTTGTTGGAGTAGATGGTCTTGTCAGAGTACATGTTCCATTCTTGCTTAGTGAACTTTCCCAAATAGAAAACAGGCTGGTGTCCTATACTTCTAACTCTTCCAAGTTTATTAAAGAGTTCCAGTGTATCACTCAATCTTACAACTTGACTTTCCATGATGTTCATATGATCCTTACTAACAACCTACTTCCTGAGGAATGCAGACGAGTCTGGGAAGAGGCAAGAGTGCATGCAGATGAAATTCACCAAACAGACAGCACATACCCAATTGGCTCTGAGACAGTGCTGGACCAGGATCCCCGGTGGAATTACAATTCTGCAGGTGGTATTTTAGCCAGAGACAGGTTCATTACATGCCTTCTGGCTGGTCTTAGAAAAGCAGCCTTAAAGCCAGTAAATTTTGAAAAACTCCAAGAGGTTGTCCAGGACAAGCAGGAAAATCCATCTCAATTTTTAGAACGCCTTATGAAGGCTTTATTACAGCATACCAATCTGGACCCTGAAAACCCAGAAAGTAAGCAACTTCTGATGACCTACTTCTTTTCCCAGAGCTACCCTGACATAAGAGCTAAACTTAAAAAAACTAGAGAGGGGACCTCTAACTCCACAGGCAGAAATCTTAGCACCGGCCTTCAAAGTGTACAATGGGAAAGATAATAAAGTCTGCAAACAAAAATACCATATGCTGGCAAAGGCTGTCTGACCAGCCCCAGCCACTACCCCGGACTCATGGTCCCCTAAGACTCAGAGACCATCAAGTACCTGCTACAAATGTGGTTCAAAAAGGTCATTGGGCAAAAGCCTGCCCTAACTTCTGCAAGCCAAGAAGGCCATGCCCTAGGTGCCATCAAGAGGTACATTGGGCTGTTGATTACCCTCATGTTACACAGAACAGAGGGATATCACTCCAAGATAACCCTCCAACTGATCTCCTAGGCTTGGCTATGGCCAATGGAGGAGGCCTAAGCTCCCCTGACCTGACGACCACTGCCATCACTAGCAGGGAGCCCCAGGTAGATATCGTGGTATGTGGGTGGCCCATCTTCTTCCTCTTGGACACTGGAGCCACTTACTTGGTCCTGATGGAGTTTTGGGGACCCACTTCTTGTTTTCCTATTGTCGGGGTAGGAGGACAACCTTATTTCCATCTCCAGACCCTACCACTTAGTTGCATTTTTAGGGGTGTACCTCTCATCCATTCCTTTTTGGTAGTGCCAACATATCCTGTCCCCTTATTGGGAAGGGATCTTCTAGCTAGGCTGGGAGCCTCTATTTCCTTTGCTCCCCACATTCATCTAAACCCAGGCTTGCCAGCAGTTCCTCTACTCTTTCTCCTAGCCAGGCAACCTACTAACACTACCATGTTATTTCCTTTATCAGATTCTCAGGTAGATCCCCAAGTCTGGGATGTCCAGAACCCCTTTGTTGCTAAACACCATTCTCCTGTTGTCATCCAATTACTGGACTCTACCAGGTATATAACCCAAACTCAATACCCTCTCTCTCTCCAGAGCCTCAGGGGACTTAAGCCTATGATTTTGGAATTCTTGAGAAAAAAACTTCACCCCACCTCTTCTCCCTTTAACACTCCTGTACTAGCAGTTAAGAAGCATAATGGTAACTATTGCCTGGTTCAAGACCTCAGGCGCATTAATTCTGCAGTAGTTCCTCTCTATCCTGTTGTGCCTAATCCTTACACACTTCTTTCCACTATCCCCTCAGGGACTTCCCATTTCTCAGTCTTATATCTCAAGGATGCATTTTTCTCTGTCTCTCTAGATGCCCAGTCACAAAACATATTTGCCTTTACCTGGATAGATTCTGATCCCTACTTTTCTACCCAACTTACCTGGACTGTTCTACCTCAGGGATTCTGGGATAGCCCACATCTATTTGGTCAAGCCCTGGCTTCTGACTTACTCTTCTTGTCTCTCCCCAAATCTAAGATTATACTTTATGTAGATGATGTACTTCTCTGTAGCCCCTCTCTAAAAATTAGCCAAGCTGACACTTCTACTCTTCTAAATTTCCTCTCCAGTCGAGGCTACAGGGTCTTACCTTCTAAAGTCCAACTGTCCACCCCTCAGGTCACCTATTTGGGACTAACAATTACCCCAACCCACAAGGCTATTACCTTAGATAGAAAGAATCTCATTCAGTCTCTAACTGTTCCTTCTACAAAGGAAGAGATTTTATCATTCCTAGGAATAGCTAGCTTTTTATGTTCTTGGGTTCCTTCCTTTTCCCTTGTTTCTTGTCCCCTATATGAAGCAGCATTAGGCCCCACCCACGAGCCTCTTCTCAAACCTATTACCAAGCCCTTTCAGAGGCTTCAACAGGCTCTCCTTAAGGCCCCAGCTTTACATCTCCCTGACCTGACTCGTCCTTTTTCCCTCTGACTGAAAAAGAGGGATTTGCCCTTGGAGTCTTAGGTCATCAACTGGGACCCTCTTTGTACCTGTAGCTTACTTATCAAAAAAACTAGATCTAACCATCCAGGGATGGGCACCTTGTATCTGTACATTAGCAGCTGCTGAACTCCTTATTAGAGAGTCAAAAAACCCTAACCTTTAGGTTGTCTATATCTGTCTTCTCATAGCTTGTCACAGCTCCTAACTTATAAAGACTTATAGACTCTACCTCCCTCTAGGGTTCTTTCCCTTCAGGTAGCTCTAATAGAGGGTTCTACACTCACCTTCCAATCATGCTGTCCTCTTAACATTTCCAATCTTCTTCCTCGACCTAATGCTGAACACTCCCTATCTCACTCCTGCACTGAAACCTTAAAGGAACTATTACCTCATCCTTCACACATACAGGAGGACACATTGCCTCAGGCCATCTATACCTGGTATAAAGATGGCAGCTCCTTTTTACAGAAAGGGGCTAGAAAAGCTGGTTATGCCATAGTGTCAGACACCGAGGTGGTAGAAGTACAGGCCCTTCCTACTCACACCACCAATCAACAGGCTGAACTAATAGCCCTTACTTGTACCTTTCAACAGGCACAGGGAAAATCCCTCAACATCTACCCAAATTCCAAATATGCTTTTCATATCCTTCTGTCTCACACTGCTATCTGGAAGGAGCGTGGGTTACTTACCACAAAAGGAGAATCAGTAACCAATGCAAACCAAATTATACCCATGCTAAAGGCCTTCCATCTTCCCACAGCCACTGGGATTGTCCACTGTAGATCACACCAGACAGACCACTCTATTGTCTCCAGGGGAAACAACTGAGCTAACAAGGCAGCTAGAACTGCTGCCCTTAGAGGCCTATACTCCTCTCATCCTCCCCAGGACATTCTTACACTGCAACCTACATCTCCACCTTCTTCACCCCCTGCCACCCACCAAATTCTGTCCTATCTTCACCAACTTCTTCATCCTAATAGCCAAGCATTGTCTTCTTTTGTTAAGGCTCACCTACAGCCTACTCCTGAGGACTTAAGCTTCTTAAAATCTAGCACTGCTTCTTGCAAAATCTGTCAGAAGTCTGACCTCTCATCATCTCTCCCTTTGAACTCATGTATGGATGTCCAGTCCGAACTCCTGGTCTTTCACCTAAATGCTCTCTCCTCCCAGATCATCTACTTACCCCATTACTTTGCCACCTCTGTTCTCTCCTATGGAACTATGCTGACTACCATCTACCTCAGCCATATATTGCCTCCTGTCTACTGCCTATCAACATTGGAGACCAAGTCCTTCAATCCCCTCCAGGTCCTCAGCCCTCACCTCTCTCTCTCAAATGACAAGGCCCTTTTAAAGTAATTCTTGTGACCCCTACAGCTGCTAAACTTGAGGGACTCTCTCATTGGGTCCATCTGTCTCACCTCAAACCTTTCATTCCTCCACCTAAAAATGACTCTTCTTCATACACATCAATCTTAACAGGACTGTGCTCTGTTAAGCTTCAGAGGACAACAGGACCACCCACCTTGTCCCCAATCCCAGAAAATGAGACTCCACTCCAGCAGCTGAGCGCGACCTCACTGGATTAGACATGGTTTCTCATCCTCCCCCTGCTGTTCATCTCTATCCAGGGTAGCCCTTATATCTGGAGATTTGAGGTTCAAGAAACTCCCACAGATAACAAATAGTCTTTCCAAATAGTGTCAGGAAACTGCTGCATAGCCGGATGCCAGGAACCAATCCAAATTGCTATCATCCCAGTATCTGTAATCCCATTTAAATATTATGATCTCTATACTTGCTTTCTCTTTGACCAGACAAAAGATTATTGTAGAAAATGGCCAGACGAATATGGGGGCTGCCCATCTTGGTCTTGTCAAATACATATGCTAGGATTACAGATCAACCATTTCTTCTATCAGTACTGCAAGACACTCTTTTTCTATATACAAGACCCATAGGATTCCAGGTGGGAGACAGGAGTTGTTGGTAAACTCTATCATAAAAATCAGCCCGGGGCCCCAGTAAGTACCATCCGTATCCAGAGAAAATATGTCTCAATTGCCCAACCCCTGGATATGGGAAAAGTAGGGGAGATAATCAAACACTCCTCTGAGGTCCTTATCTCTTTGACATCACCCCTCATAAATGGCACTAACTTGTCATTTTGCCTTTTACTTCAGACCTTGACCTCAGCATACCAACTCCTTAATGTCACCAGACCTGGATGCTTTAAGGACTGCTAGTTATGTGTACCCCCTGGAACTAACTCACAATTGTCACTTACAGCATCTCCAGTGATACTGCCAAGTAACGTTACCTCACTCTTTGTCAGCTGCCCTGGCTCCAGTGTCGTCATGACTCCATACCTTACCTCTGTCCCTCTCTTTGGTGTGGCAACATGTTTTAAGGCCTCTGGGACTCACTCAGTGGGAATGCTGAGCTCCTTACACTGCAATAGAACCATAACCCTTGATATATCAGCTCTGCCACAATTCCCTACAATCCAAAACATGTCAATTCTTTGTGGCACTCAGGCATATCATTGCCTACCTGCTAGCTGGGCAAGAGTTTGCACATTAGTACTTCTTTTCCATGAACTGGAAGTAATCCAGGGAAGTGAGACCCTGCCAATGCCAGTTGTAGATACGATAGTTGCTCAGCATAAGAGGCCACTTCAAGTTGTGCCACTCTTGGTTGTTATGGGAATAGCCATAGGTGTTGGTACTGGAGTTGCAGGGATAACAACTTTCATGATCCAATATAATACATTCACTTCCCAGTTTCAAAGCGATTTTCAAAAAAATGTCTGAAACTGTGCTTACTATCCAAAAACAGATCAATTCTTTGACAACCATGGTGTTTCAGAACAGACGGGGACTAGATATCCTGACAGCTAAAGAAGGTGGTCTTTGCCTGTTCCTCCAAGAAGAATGCTGTTTCTATGTCAACCAATCTGGGATAGTAAGAAATAAAATCCTGGAGCTACAGTCAGACATAAAAAATTTCAGGGACCATGAAACCTCCAGTTCTGGGATTTTTGAAAACCCCATATGGAAGTGGATAGTCCCATTTGTAACACCTTTCCTAGTCATCTTCCTGGTGTTATTATTTGCCCTCTGCCTCATTAATCTTGTTTCTACATTTCTTTAACGACAAATACAAAAATTTCTAAGCAAACTATTAATCAGCTCCTGTTACAGGATTACCAGCCGCTGCCTACAGATGAGCCGTTGTCCACAGAGGAACAAGTGGATCCTGATGGTGAAAGCCAGCTACCCCCCCCCCATTGACAATGCCCCTAGACAGCAGGAAGTAGCTTAAGAGACACAATGCCCTTGTTCACTAATCACCAACTGCTTCCCCTTCCTGTTTTATTTCCTCTTTATAATATCAAAAGGGGAGGTACATTAGCATCAGGGCATCCAAAGCCTGTGGCATCACATGGGGCAGGTCTCACCAGGGCAACAGTCACCATATTCCCAGAATCCATTGGGCTCACCTCCCATCTTTACCTGTGGCCACTTCGTCAGAACCCAAATATATGGGGAACATTCCTCTGTCTCGCTCTCTCTCTCCCTCTTCTCTTTCTGCACCACTGGCCCCTCTCAATTAAACCTCTTACAGGTGAAAGTGTTTGGGCCTAGTGTGGTATATTCTGATGGGACCTGCAGTTCTAACACATCACTGAGGAATGTTAATTAGCCTTTCCCTTCTGCAGGAGAGTTCTGCTACCTTTCTAAATAAAGTTCCTGAGCTTATCTTATTAAGGAAATTCCTGGCCTCCCGGTGTTTTTCTAAGATGTCCCTGTTTACTTGGATCTTACACTAGCTCAAAGTTCTAAAGTCCTTCCATAGTCCTTCCCAAAACATGGTCAGGTTGTATCCCACTATGCTGGTATCAATTTGTCTTAGTCAGGGTTTCTATTCCTGCACAAACATCATGAGCAAGAAGCAGGTTGGGGAGGAAAGGGCTTATTCAGCTTTACTTCCACGTTGCTGTTTATCACTAAAGGAAGTCAGGACTGGAACTCAAGCAGGCATGTGTTCTCAGAGCACTCTGCAGTTTCTCTTTCTAATGCTTTGTCTCTTGGAATACTGATCACCCCAGTAACATTTGATTATAGCCCAAGAAGCTTTGTGCTGGAAGCCCTCCAGGGTGAAAAGACAAAGAGCCTTTCTCCCTCTCCCCAAGGAGTCACCTTTCAGGAGTACCTGACCTTTCTCTCTGTTACTGTGCTCTGTTACAGTCTGAGTATGGACAAACTCACCAACAATGTAACAGAGACACCTGCCTCTGCAGCTAGCAAAGCTTACATTGCTGGGACTTCTGTGATCTTCAAGGGAGTGTGGCTTGTTAAGGTCTGAAATGTTTTTGTTTGTTTATTTGTTTTAACACAGTAGTTAACTCCTTCAGTCTAGTTTCTGTGGTAACTCTACCTGTTTGTTCCTGTCACCATGTCTTTAAAAGAGTAAGAATACCAGGCTTATTGAGTACTGGCATGACCCTACTTTGTATAGGAAGAGGTAACTGTCCAACAACCTCTTCACACTGGTCAATGCCCCTGAAGGAGGTGAACGCATGTGTGGTGGCACATTAGAAGGGAGCCCGGCATGCTCCAGTAGAACTGTGCTATTCTGTGGCAAGAGTGAAGTGCATCTGCTGTTCCTCCAGAGGACCTGAGCCCTATACCCAGTACCCACATGATGGCTCACAACTTTCTGTAACTCCAGCCCCTGGAAATTCAACACTGTCTTCTGGCTTTTGCTGGCAATAGATACATTTGTGGTGCACAGATATATGTGAAGGAAAACTCCCATACACATAAAATAAATAACAAAATAAAAACTGTACTATTCACTCTCCTGTGAATTTTAGTATCACACTGTTATTACAAAATAATTCTTTTCATGTTAATGTCTCTGTTATCTAGTCATTTTTTTAAAAATTAAAAATCACTTTATTGTAACGAACTCGCAAATAAAATTACACAACTAGAATAAGGTAGCCAATCTAGCCAACACTTGCCCCTGGTTTAGTAAAAATTAAGATGGCCATTGTGAAGCAAAGAATGGCTTAAGGTTTTATACTTTCATTATAATTATACTTTTTGTATTTGATCAACAACAAAGAGAAAAATACATGAGAAAATTGAAGCTAGAACAGTTTGCTTTCAACAATTTTTAATGACACATGTGTGCTTTACCTGTATTCCGTCCTTCTGATCACACACACTTTACCTGTTTACAAATATTAATATATATTATAGGCTAGGCTCCATATATAGAGGAGAATGTATTTTTCTTTTCTATCTGAATTTTACGTATCTTTCTCACTTAATAGTTTACTTTCTATATCCATCTGTTTTCCTACAAATTTCATTCCTTACAGCTGAGTAAGTAGTCTATTTTGTATATGTGCATCATTGTCTTTTTTTAAAAAATCTTTTCCCTTCTTTTCTTTTTTTTCCTGACTTTTCTTTTATTGGATACTTTCTTTATTTACATTTCAAATGCTATCCCCCTTCTCAGGTCTCCCCTGTGGAACCCCCTATCCCATCCCTACTCCCCCTGCCTCTATGAGGGTGCTCCATGTGCTTCATTTTCATTTCATTCACCTGCTAGTGGTCATCTGCATTGGTTCTGTTACATTACTGTCATAGCAGGGCGGCAATGAACATGAAGGTGCTGGTATCTCTCCAGCAGATATGAAGTCAACTTCATATACCTCCACAAGTGTAATCACCTGGTCGTTTGACAGCTCAATTTTAATTTGTTGAGGAACCTCCAAACCGATTTCAACAATGGATATATTAATTTGTATCCCCACCAGTGGTGAATAGGTCTCATCTTTCCCATGTCCTTTCTAAGATTTGTTGCCAAATTTCCTTTTTAAAATATTATATTTTGTTTCAGTTTTTTCCATTTTATTCTCTGTGTGTAGGTGTTTTGTCTGTATGTATGTTTCTGCATTGTATGCATGGCTGATGTTAGCAGAGCACAGAAGAAGGCATCCACTGGAATTGGAATTACAGACAGTTATCAATCACTATGTAAGTGTTAGGACCTGACTCTGGGTCCTGTGGAAGAACAACCAATGTTCTTCCCCTCTGAGCCAATTCTTTAGTCCCTGCTGTCAGATTTCTTTTTTCTTCTTTTCCTTCTCCTTCTCCTTCTCCTCCCTCTCCTCCTCCTCCTCCCTCTCCTCCTCCTCCTCCCTCTCCTCCTCCTCCTCCCCCTCCTCCTCCTCCTCCTCCTCCTCCTCCTCCTCCTCCTCCTCCTCCACCTCCTTCTTTTTTTTTCCTTGAAGAGAGCCACCTGATGGGGTAAAGAGGTTTCTTAAAGTAGTTTTAATTTAGATTTTCCTGATGGCTAAGATTGTTGAACACTTTTTACAGTAGTTGTTGATCATTTTGTGTTTTCTTCTATTCTAAAATGCTTGATTGTTTTATTAATCCTTTTGTTGAATGGAACTTTTATTTCCTTAGTATTTTCTACAATTCTTTGTAAATTCTGGACATAAGCCTCCTGTCTGAAGTATTACTAGTGAAGAATTACTCATATCTTGTATGTGGCTTGTTCTACTTATAGATCCCCTTGCAGAAACTCTTTAATGTCGAATAGACCCATTTATGGATACTTGGTGGGAGTGTCTGCACTATTGAGGTTCTGTGTATAGAAAGTTCTTGTCTATTTCATTGTCTTGAAGTATACCTTACATTTTCCCGCAGTAGTTTCCATGTTTCAGAATCTATATTAAAACCTCTCATTCATTTTGAATGTGTTTTTATGGAATGTAACTGATTTTAAGCTAATTACATTCCTCTGTAGTGAGTAGATATTCAGTTTTGTTAGCACCACTTGCAAGGTAAGCTGTGTTTATTCTATTGAGTTGCTAAAGACAAGCCTCAGCTTGGAGAGGGTTTCCTGAGAGAACAGGTGTTTGAGAGTGGCAAAAACCAAAGCAAACCAAAATAAAACAAAACAACAACAACCAAAAAACTTCATAGTCAAATTGTGGGTCCAAGCTGATGGCCTGTGTTCTGCTCGAGATAGCTCCCTAGACAGCTCTCTGTCAATAGCTCTTGGCTCTGTAGTGTGCGTGAGACAGCTTTTTGCTAGAGACAGCCCTTTCTTGAGACAATTCTTTCTGGTTGTGACAGCTCTTTTTCCTAGAAAAACATTCTAAAGCTCTTTGGAAATAAGAATTGAGCAAACAGGGACACTTAATACACTTCATAAAAATACCGGGAAGCCAGGAATGTCCACTAAGCTTAAAGTCAGAGAGCTTCAAAAGAGTTTACTGAATAAACATCTATCCCCAGGAGATGCCCTAATTGCAGGGATAAAGCTCAGTTCCAGGAAACTTCCCCAGTAGGGGGTGGATCTCTCCCAGGTATCTCTCCTCACCTGGGGCACAAAGGACAATGGACACAAAAGACGGTGGGCTCCACCCATGAGAGATAACCAACTCATGCTGTAAACCTATGTTCTGAAAGGGTATAAAGAGTGTGTGCTTTTGTTCCTCGTGGTCTCCTTTGCCCCGATTGCAGGATGACCCCAGTATATTGAATCATTAAACCTCTTGCTTATTGCATTGATCTTTGTCTCTGTGTCTTTGTGAGTGGGGGCATCCTGGAGGTAAGACTTGGCTCTCCAAATCTTACATGGATAACTCATTGGTTTTCTGGTATAAGTTAGAAGATTTGCTAGAAGAAAACTCTTGAATTTTGTAACTAAGTCAGAGATCCTGCCAGAAAAACTCTAAAAATAATTCTTGGGTTTTCTGATCAAAATCAGAAAGCCAGAAAAAAAATTCCAAAACATCTGTCTTAGCTCTCAAAACAATTCTCTATATGTACCTGCTAGAAAACATTCTAAAAGATCCATGTTAGCTTTCCAAGCAATTTGGTCATAAAAGAGCTATGACAAATTCTAAAGAGTTGTGTTTGCTCTCCAGAGATCTCCAGACAGATCTGTACTTCCTAGAAAAAAACTCTAAAAAAAAAAATGGCTATTACTTCTGCTAGCTCATCTCATATACACAAAAATCCTAGTCTTTCATGTACATATCAATTTATTCATTTACTCCAGGTTCCCTCTTAACTAGCAAGTAAATCAGCATTCAATGCCCTTAGCCCCTTGACTTTTAGGAAAAGGACAGCAAGTACTTTTTTATTTTTTAACACTGTAAAGGAATTTAGAGATCTGCCTGCCTTTGTCAAGCACAGACAATAAGCTAGTTGGGTGGGACATTGCCCTGAAATTACCATTCCTTCCACATCAGGGACTATACCTAAACTTCCTCTGTCCCAGGCTGATCTTGAACTCAGAAATCTCCCCCCTGTGTAAACAAAAACAAAAAACCTAGGGGAGTGGGATCTTGCCCTGAGACCACTACTCCCTAAATCCCTTTATCTCCTTCCTTAGTATCTTTCTGATAAGCTGGCTCACAGTACAGCTTCCTCTAGATCTGTGAAGCTCCTTATACAATTCATATGCATACTTATATTTTACATAGTTGAGAAATTATATATTTTTGAACTCATGTTTTCAGAGTTCTTTCTAAAGCCTTAAGGGCTGTCCTGAAGGACTCAGTATTTACCATTTTGCTGAGATATTAGCTACTCCCTTGCTTCCCAGACTCTTGCTGTCTCTCATCAACCTTGACAGAGAGGACATTCCCTGATAACCTTGGCAGGAAGAATATTTCCCAAAGGAGGAACATGAAGTAATATACATATACATTACATACATACTAATAGACATCATACACACACACACACACACACAAACACACACACACACACACACACATATATATATATATATATATATATATATATATATATATATATATATATATATACACAATCCTCATGCCCATCAACCATCAACACTCATGGAGGCCCATGCTGGCTCTGTTCCAGGGGCAGGAAACTATGTGGCCAAGCAGGATTCATCATTTCATGTTTTTGTTTCCGGTATCAAAATTTAGGTGGTAGTAGCTTTGGTAGTTTATTTGCAGATATATTCTATCCCATTGGCCTAACTATATTTTGCATGTTACCATCATCTTGACTTTGCCACTATAGTCCTGTTATATAATTTGAGGTAAAGTAATACTGTATGTCCAGTTATTGGTTCTTAGAAATGCTTTTGCTATACATGTTCTTTTAGGTGATCTTCTAGAAAGATTAGCCAATTCTTTCACTGGATGAAATGATTGTGTCACTAAGCATTGTTTTTAGATTTAACTAGTTAATTAATTTATATGTGCTTGTGTGTTTGATTAAGTGTGTTTACATGACTAATATGTGTATAACAGTTCATAGAGACCAAAAGAGGGCCTTGGATCTGCTGGTACTCTAATAACAGGGATTGTTAGCTATCCTGTGGGTGCAGAAAATCGAACTCAGGTTCTTGAAAAAACAGTGATCCCTCTCAAACTCTGAGTCAGCTCTCCAGCCCTAATTAATTATTAATTAATTTTTATTTAGACAAGGTCTCATTATGTAGCCTTGGCTTGACTAGAACTCTCTGTGTAGACCAATCTGGCTCAGATCTCACAGAGAACTACCTGCCTCTACTTCTCCAGTGCTATAATTCAACTAAAATATGTACAATTTTCTCTTTAAAAGTTCATTTCTCTCAGGTATGTTGTACAGTGATAAAAAATTACCATACCCTTCATATTCTAACTGTAGATAATAGAAATACACAGCTGCTTTTGAAGTTGTCCTCATGCCCTGCATGTCCTCATATATAGTCTCCAAGGATACTCTTTCCTCTATTTATCTGCTCAATGAAACTATTTATCCTACCAGGCTTAATTCAATTTTTTTTCCAGGGAGGCATGGAAATAGCTAAATGGTTAAGAATATTTGTTCTTGTAGAGAACCTGGGTTCAGTTCCTAGTACCTACTTGATGGCTCAAAATCATCTTAACTCCAGATGCAAGGGATCCAAGGATCATTTCTGCTCTCCTTGGGTCAGACAGGTAAAATCCACACATAAAATAAATTAAATAATCTAAAAAGAAGAACAAACAACAAAAGTATTCTTTAGTCCTTGTTCTTCTGCATTGTGTAGGCCTTCTTCTGCCTCATTCACTACAATAAAAGTCTGAATTGTATTTTAAACTTCTCAAGAGGAGTGCTTGAATGTTTTTGTTTTGTTTCAATTTTTGAAATAGGGTATAACTTTGTAGTTCCAACTGGCCTGGAATTTGCTACTTAGACCAGGCTGTCCTTGAACTTATAGGGATCTGCTTGCCTTTGCCTCCTAGGTGCTAGGATTAAAGGTGAGTACCACCACATGATTTTTACTTACAGCCTATTTCACAATGTGTAGAATATAATAAGGATCTATCAAATGAATCTTGGATAACAATCACTGAAAGTTTATTAACCTTTCTTTCTATTGTCTCTCCAAATATTAGATTTAAGCTTCTCTACAAATGGCACAGAATTAGATCTCAGTAAAGATTAATATTTATCATGGCAAAATTGTAATTGCCTTGAAACTTGGCTTCTTCCACTGTAACCTATACACTGATAGAAGACTGTTTCTTTTCTTTCTTTCTTTTTCTTTTTTTTTGGGGGGGGGCGGTTTGGTTAACTTTGTAAATTAAAATTTAAATCTATTCTCTCATATATTGCATCCTGACCATGGTTTTTCCTCCTTCTTCCTCTCTAAATCCCTCCCCCAACCTCTCCTCTCCCTCTACCTCCATCCACTTCTCCTCCTGTCCCTTTAGAAAAGGTCAGGCCTCCCAAGGATATTATTCAAATATGGTATATCAAGTTGCAGTAAGAATAGGCATATCCCCTCATATTAAGGCTGGACAAAGCAACCCTTTATGAAGGAATGGGTCCTAATAGCAGGCAAAAGATTCAGAGACAGTCCTGGTTCCTACTGTCAAGTGCTCTCACAACTATAACTTCTATGCAGAAGGCATATTCTCATGCAAGCTCTATGATTGTTAGTTCAGTCTCCATGAGTCCCTATGGGTCCAGATTAGTTGGTGGGTTTTCTTGTGTGTAGCTGCCAGCAGCGATAGAGAACTTGGTTCCTGAAAGGAAAGCTGGGACTGTATGGGATGGATGGTTTCGAGAAGAATTAGACCAAGACAAAGTTTCTGATCAAGCCCAATGTTTACTTTTGAGTCTGAACTTTAAAATGGGGGAACCCATCCCCCACTATGCCAGGATCTCATCACTTTGTCAGGATCTCATTGCCTTGTCAGGATCTCCTCAGGAAAACAAGCTCAGCCACTCAGCAGGTAGTGGCTCCTAGTAGGAAGCTGCAGATGTGGCAGGACAATAGACTTTACCTAGGTTGGAAGACTCCACCATAGGTGGGCTAGCTGGCTGTGGCAAAAACAAGGTCTGATTCAGCCTGCTCAAGGCTGTGGGCAGGGCACAGTTCTTCCCTTTTTATTTATTAAAAATTAGCTAGACTGGGGCATAAGATTTACTTATGCTTTATGGTCCCTCCTGGGAATTATGGTAGCTGGCGGGTGCACCTGGCATAGGACTGAGTCTATACTCCCTCTTATCCATCTCAGAGGCCAAGGGCAGCTTGTTTGTGTTTATTTGCACAAACACAGCCTTTTAGTGTTTATTATGAACAAATACACTCTTTTGGCACATGCCTCTGTCTTAGGTTGATAGGAGTCATAGAATCATTAGTGGCCCATCTTTGGCTGTTGGCCCTCATACCACACCTTTTTCCCCATTCTGACCATAGCCACAATATGCACTCAATGCATTTCTTCATAGTGATGAATAACTGCCATATCTGAGCTTTGCTGAAGGTGAGCTTATATGGAGGTAACTGACTTGCTTGAAAGGCAAAGTCAAAAGTTAAAAGCAACAGGATTAAAGTTGTTGGTGGGGATGTCTAAATCTCTTAATTCAGTTACAAACTAGCAACAATCAGACCTAAGCTCTGGCCTCCAGGTGTAGGGGAGATGGCTTTGAGAATCAGCCTTAAAACTGTTATTTCTCAGGAAATAGTGGAGGCTATGCTCCAAGTTAACTCTGCTGCCTAATAAAGATTTTTAGCCATCATCATAATTGGAATCATACTTACTAGAAGACTCAGGATCTGTGTCCACTTGACAAACCAATCTTTCAGGCAGACAAAAGACTCTGTCTTCTTTTTGTGAAAAAAAAAAAAAAAAAAAAAAAAAAAAAACCACACAAACAGAACCTCTTCCCCGTATTAAACAGGATCAGGACCATTCCACATATTAATTAGGGGGACCAGCCATTTAATAATGGCATATGAACTGGAAGTGACTGGATGCCAGTGGTGATCCACTGCAGATTGACATTTAGCATCAGTTTGCAAAAAATTTAAAACAAATAAGACAAAAACAAAAAGTGCTTTTGGTGACCTTGAGGGGAGTATAATTCCCCCTTTTTTCCTTTTAAAAGCCAATTTTTCAGAGTTCAATGTGCACATTCAACAATTCCTTGTCCCACTGGGTTATAAGGAATTTCAGTTTTATGTTCAATACCAAATTCCTTACAAAATGATACAAAATTGTTGCCAGTATAGGCTATGCCATTATCTGTCTCAATGACTTTAGATAATCTAGCATTAAAGGCTTGTAAACAATGATCAATTACATTTCTAGAGGCTTCTCCCATATGTAGAGAAGCAAAAAGGAATCCCAAACAAGTATCAATACAAACATATATATATATTTCAATTTTCCAAATTCTGCATAATGAGTTACATCCATTTGCCAAATATGAGGGCATAAGGTCTCATGGATGAACCCCTAAATGTGGAACTGGAGATAATGTAAGGCAGTTAGGACATTGTTTTACAATCATTATTGCCTGCTGTTTAGTCATTTTATGTTGAAGCCTTAAGGTATGGCTAGAAAGATGAAATTTATCATGATCACATCTAGCCAATGTAACAGTATCTGAAACTAAGACCTCTCCTACTAGAGCTATGTCAATGCAATCATTGCCTGCAGCTAACCACCCAGGAAGACCAGAATGAGCTCATATACGACCAATATAAAAGAGTTTTTTCAAGCAAGAATGATGTTTTACAATTGTGAAAACAGAGACCCTGCTGGCATATTAAAATTAAGTGTACCACAAGTTTCCAAGAGAGGAACAAACTGGGCCATATATAGGCTATCAGTACAAAGAGTAAAAGTATCATCCACAGACTGAAAAACATTTAGTCCCAGTGTCAGTTCTGCTAATTGAGCTGAGAGCCCAGGAGTCTCTGTGACAACCTGTTGATTATTCATAAGATATCCAGCTTGTCCTTTAGAGGAGGCATCAGTAAAAATCAAAAGAGCATTATACAGAGACTGTAAAGATGTCATAAATAAATAAATGTCATATAATAAATAAAGATGTCATATAAATAAAAGAAATATCACCTTATGTACATTTAAAAAATTTATCAACCTATCTTGAGGATAATGATTATCCATAGTTTCTTTAAATCCTATTTGAGTAAGCAACCAATCTGTAATATGCTGCTTCAGCCAAGTTTCTTGATCTACATTAAAAAGCTGAATAATAATATCTGGTTCTTTGCCAAAATAAGTCAGCGCATGCTTCCTTCCAAGTATAATCATTTGGGCTACTGCCTCATAATATGGCAGGATATTATGTTTAGGAGATATCCTTGAATATATCCACATAAGAGGAACTCTTTGCCACAATAATCCTGTAGGCATATGAGTCGTATTAAAAATCAACAGACATAAAGGCAAAGAATAATCTATATAAGTAACAAATTGTATTTCAATAGCTCTTCCTACTTGTTGTAAGGCCAACAACCCTTCTGAAGTTAAAGATCTAGGGAAGGTAGGATCAGGACTCCATTTAAGAATATCAAATAAAGGTTTCAATTCCCCTGAAGTAAACTTTAAATAGGGGAGAAGCCAATTGATATCACCTAACAGTTTTTGAAAGTCATTTAAAGTTTTTAAACTGTTTCTGCGAATAACTATCTTCTAGGGATAAATGGAATGATCTATAAGTCTAAAGACCAAATAATTATTAGGATCCTGAGTTTGTACCTTTTCTGGATCTATTTATAGTCCTTTACCAGCTAAGGCCTGTTGTAAATCTCTATAACATAAAAGCAAGTCCTGAGGATCTGTGTAATGAATGATATATATCATTGACCATTTCTGTCTCACAGGCTGAATGGTTTGTGCCACAAACTTTTTTTTTTTTTAACTTTTATTGCATTATGATGAGAAAAGTTACATGATTTCAATTTATCTGAATTCATTAACATTTAAAAACATATTTAAGTAAATAGAAAGTAATAGAATTAAAGCACATTCTTGTTTCCCTTTTGTACCCCAACTCCTCCCAGAAACCCCCTCTTTAATACCTACAATATATTTTTTGTCATATTCCTTAAAATTTATAAAATATTATAACAATAAAAATGAGTATTATAAAAGTTGTTTCATATAAAACAATCAATTTAACAGTGTTATGTAGATGCTTGTCTACAGCAATACTGCAAATACATACATTTTTCTCAGTATAAAGTTCAAATAACTCCAAACATATTAACTGTATATTTCAAAATAATACATCACTACTAGTATTTTCTTAAATGAAAATAAATATATAAAGTCTTTTTGTTTGTTTGTTTTGTATTTAGGAGAGTTTAAAATCTTGGCTCTTTCTGTGGTACAAGCCCAAAATAAGAACAATTTTTAGACATTGGATTTCATTGTAATAAGGCTGTACTTCAATAACTCTGAAATCACCGAAGGATTTTACCTCCATCGTAGCTAAGCTGAGAATTGACAGTTCTGCTGGGCCAAGGAATGAATTGTAGGCACGATTTTTGGATACAGACTTCCTGCTATGGTCAAAACTATTTGACTTGAGTGAGTGGCTTTATTCTCAGGCCACAGAGAACAGGTTACATTCATTTAAGAAATGGTGTGTGTATTAAGATAGTCTATCCATAAAGTCATTCACCAACTGTTTCAATGAACAATGGTTCTGCTTGGAGGGTGGCATAGACATTAGGTATGGGTAAGAATCTGGTTCATTGGCTGTGATAATTTGGAAAAGCATTCATCTCAGAGAAAGAGTAACTTGTAAAGTCCTCTTCTTCAAACTTGACACAAGAACTACAAATGTCAAGCAAAGCATTAAGTCTCACTCTTTGTTGTTCTCTTTCCTACAAGCCACTTCCCAAGTTAATTGTCTATGTCTTCCTAATACTTTTGAAATATATAAGCTGTTCTGAAAACCATAGTATAGTGTAAAAATTTGAAATAAACAATACTACTAATAGAGAGGCTGAGACAGGAGAAGCAAGATTTCAAGACCCTAATGTTGTACACAACAAGACATTGCCACAAACAAGCTGAAAGTATATATAGATTGTACAGTATTGGACCTATTTCTCCAGTTACCAAATTAGAGAGACCATTGGATGACAATCAACAAATTTCTAATTCCTCATATTTTTGGATTTCAATTGCTTAGGATATGTTGGTAATATTAATTTTCATGTTAAGATATTAAGAAAGGGTAATTGTGATTTCCTGTTGTTTTTGTTGTAAGAGGTGGAATTAGATTTGTGTGGATTTGTTGAAAGATTTGCTTCTTCTAGAGTGTAGTTTTGCTCCTTATGTTGATGTTTTCCATCTATTATCCTTTGTAGGGCTGGATTTGTGGAAAGCTATTGTGTAAGTTTTGTTTTGTCATGGAATATCTTGTTTTCTCCATCTATGGTAATTGAGAGTTTTGTTGGGTATAGTAGCCTGGGCTGGCATTTGTGTTCTTGTAGGGTCTGTATGACATCTGCCCAGAATCTTCTCGCTTTCATAGTCTCTGGTGAGAAATCTGGTGTAATTCTGATAGGCCTGCCTTTATATGTTACTTGACCTTTTTCCCTTACTGCTTTTAAAATTCTTTCTTTGTTTAGTGCATTTGGTGTTTTGATTATTATGTAAGAGGAGGAATTTTTTTTTCTGGTCCAGTCTATTTGGAGTTCTGTAGGCTTCTTGTTATGTTCATGGGCATCTCTTTCTTTAGGTTAGGGAAGTTTTCTTCTATAGTTTTGTTGAAGATATTTACTGGCCCATTACATTGGGAGGCTTTACTCTCTTCTATACCTATTATCCTTAGGTTTGGACTTTTCATTGCATCCTGGATTTCCTGGATGTTTTGGATTAGGAGCTTTTTGCTTTTTGCATTTTCTTTGACTGTTGTGTCAATGTTTTCTATGGTATCTTCTGCACCTGAGATTCTCTCTTCTGTCTCTTGTATTCTGTTGGTGATGCTTGCATCTATGACTCCTGATTTCTTTCCTAGGTTTTCTATCTCCAGGGTTGTCTCTCTTTCTGATTTCTTTATTGTTTCTATTTCCATTTTTAGATTCTGGATGGTTTTGCTCATTATTCTCACCTGTTTGATTGTGTTTTCCTGTAGTTCTTTAAGGGATTTTTGTGTTTCCTCTTTAAGAGCTTCTAGTTCTTTACCTGTGTTCTCCTGTATTTCTTTGAGGGTGCTATTTATGTCTTTCTTAAGGTCCTGTATCATCATCATGAAAAGTGATTTTATCTTGCTTTTCTGAATCTTGCTTTTCTGGTGTGTTGTTGTGTTCAGGACTTGCTATGATGGGAGAATTGGGTTCTGATGGTGCCAAGTAACCTTGGTGTCTGTTGTTTATTTTCTTATGCTTGCTCCCATCATCTGGTTATCTCTAGTGCTACCTGCCCTTGCTAAATCTGACTGGAGTCAATCCTTCCTGTGATCCTGGTTGTGTCAGAACTCCTCAGAATCAAGCTGTTTGTGTGATCCTATGATTCTGGGATCCTGTGACCCTGGGCTTGTTAGAGCACCTCAGAATATAGCAGCTTCCTCTGGGTGTTGTGGGACTGGCTGTGGTCCCTGGGCCCAAGGTCTCCTCAGGACAGCCGTAAGAGACCAGAAGGAACCCGCGCTACTCTGCTGGCATAGTTCCTGTGTGCCTGATCATGCTGGTCTCAATTACTCCCGATGTTGGGACAGATGTTGGGTCCTCCTCACCTCTGATCCTGAGAGTGTCAGAGTGTCTGGGGGTGGAGCTTCCTCTAGGTGTTGTGGGACTGGCTGCAGAGCTTGTGCCCAAGGTCTGCTCAGGACATCAGCCCAGAGAGATCAGTGGCATAAACTTTTCACATAAGGTAGGACTATTAGCCATGCCCTGAGGAAGATCTATCCATTGATACATTTTCATAGGTTCCTTAAAATTAATAGAAAGCACACTGAAAGCGAATCTTTCACAATTGTCAGGGTACAAAGGAATAGTAAAGAAACAATCTTTCAAATTTACCACTATTTTATATGTCCTTTAGGAATAGCTACTAAAGATGGAAGCCCAGGTTGTAAAGCTCTGATAGGTACCATGGTTTCATTAACTTTTTGTACTGGCTGGCTTTGTTTGCCAACTTGACACAGGCTGGAGTTATCACAGAGAAGTGAGTGTCAGTTGGGGAAGTACTTCCATGAGATCCAGCTTTGAGGCATTTTCTCAATTAGTGATCAAGGGGGTAGGGCCCCTTGTGGGTGATGCCATCCCTGTGTTGGAAGTCTTGAGTTCTATAAGAGAGCAGGCTCAGCAAGCCAGGAGAAGCAAGCCAGTAAAGAATATCTCTCCATGGCCTCTGCGTCAGCTCCTGCCTCCTGACCTGCTTGAGTTCCAGTCCTGACTTCTGCTGGTGATAAACAGCAATGTGGAAGTAAACTAAATAAACCCTTTCCTCCCCAGCTTGCTTCTTGGTCATGATGTTTGCGCAGGAATAGAAACCCTGACTAAGACACCTTTCATAGATCTTGTAACAATCATTTACTGGATTTTTTTTCTTGATAACAAATATTGGAATATTCCAAGGAGACTGAGATTCTCCTAGATGCCATGTCTCTAATTGCTCCTATACTATCAAAGAGGTGGCTTCTAATTTTTCTTTAGATAAAGATTTCTGGTTAACCCACACTGGAATATTTTTAAGCCACTGAATTTTATCAGCATGGGATGCAGGCAAGATAGTGGCCATTACTGAGAATAAGACAAGCCTCCAGTGTTAGAGTGAGGGTTAGGACCTTCAAATGTCTTAATGCCTTGTCCTTCTTTTCCTAGACCCTGACCTGGCAAAAATTCTTATCCTAGCATCTGCTTAGTCACTGCCTCATTAGGACTACACATTATAAGACCCATCTGTGACAAGAGATCTCTTCCCCAGAGGGTAGTAGGCAAATTTGATATAACAAAAGGCTGAATTTGTTGTAAATTGCCCTCCTCATCTCTCCAGGTTAGAAGTTTAGAGCTTTGTTTTGGGTTTTTGGCATAACGAATCCCTTGGAGGTGAGTAAGCATATCAGAAAAAGGTCAAGTTGAAGGCCAATCTTGTCCTCTGATAATTGTTACATCAGCCTGAGTATCTATTAACTCTTCAATTATTAATTTAAGGTTAGGTCTCTTACTGGTAATAGATTGAACCTAGAAGAACCAAAGCTACTCTGTCCACTCTCACTCTTAACAAATCTGGAAGGTAGCAGATACAAGGGAACTAAGATAATTTGAGCAATTCTTTGGATAGCAGGTATAGTTATAATACCATGAGGTGAAGCAGCCATAATTTTAATTTCTCCCTCACAATCATTATCTATAACACCTGGATACATCTGTAGTCCTTTTATAATAGAATTGCTTCGTCCTAGAAGGAATCCCCAAGTTTCTGTAGGTAAAGGTCCAAAACCTCCTGTAGGCAGACTTTGAACTCCCATTTCTGGGGTTAATACCGTGTGGGTGGTGGAACAGAGTTCCAAACGTGCACTTTCTGGGGTTGCCCTGATACGTTCAAAAACGGATTTCCTTGGCTGGGCAGTAGCTTCATGGCCCCATTATCTGCTTACTGTTGGAGTGTTGAGGCTTGAGGCTGGCCCCTCTGCTCATTTCCCTGACATGGGATGGACCTGACTATCTGTCTTAGATTAGTAACCAGTGTTACTCTTAGTAACCAGTGGTTACTCTTCCTGCATGGAGTACAAACTCCCGAGGCATAGCCTGATTGTACACTTGTGGCGCTTCTATTCCTAGGACAATCATTTTTAAAATGACCCAAACCTCCACATTTAAAGTATACTTTATCCCTTCGTTTTTGTGCAAGCGTTGCTTGCACAGTGGTTCCTTGTAAAGCAGTGGCCATGGCCAAGCCCTGATTATATGAAGGCGAGGTCTCTCCATCAACAGCATCTTTTATAAGTGCCCAGAGGCAGAGAGTGATAATATCTACCTGGGTGTCTCTCAGAGCTTCTCTAATTTTCTTCCAGGTTCTCTTATCTAAAGTTCTTCCTTCTTGGAACCATGGGCAGCAAGAATCCATCTGATCTGAAAAGTCTTCTAGCGATTGTTTTTCAAACCCTACTCCTCTCGCCTGAAACAGCTCTTGAAGGCTTTGGACAGATGCCTGTTTAGAATTTTCCAATCCCATTTTCCACTGTCAACCCCTAAGTGGGATCAGCACTGGGTCGAAGCTATCCCAAAATAGCCTGTATCCTTTTGCACCTACAGAACGTTTAAAAAAGATGAAGTTTAAGGCCAGTGTGAGCATCAATACTGTATGTTGCTTACCGTGCAGGATACCATCTTCTGTTTTCTGTGGAGTTCCACCAAGACAGCATCCCTCAGTCAGCCTTTCCATATTCAGGTCCCTCTTTCAGGCACCAGCAGCGAGCAGCTACAGAGAACTTGGTTCCTGAAAGGAAAGCTGGGGCTGTATGGGATGGATGGTTCGAGAAGAATTAGACCAAGACAAAGTTTCTGATCAAGCCCAATGCTTACTTTTGAGTCTGAACTTTAAAATGGGGGAACCCATCCCCCACTATGCCAGGATCTCATCACTTTGTCAGGATCTCATTGCCTTGTCAGGATCTCCTCAGGAAATCAAGCTCAGCCACTCAGCAGGTAGTGGCTCCTTGTAGGAAGCTGCAGATGTGGCAGGACAATAGACTTTACCTAGGTTGGAAGACTCCACCCTAAGTGGGCTAGGTGTGGCAAAATCAAGGTCCGATTCAGCCTGCTCAAGGCTGCGGGGAGGGCATACTTTTGGTGGGGCAGCTTGTTTCTTAACCCACCAATTCTCCAGAGCATCAATCATACCCTACCCTGCTCATACTCTGCTGACTCCTGCTACCTGTGTGGTGGAGATTAGCTTCTCACACCCCATCTCTTCTGCACCAGGTAGGATCGCAATTTGAGTCTGGTCCCCTGATCCTCAGAGACTCATTTTCCTCCTGTTTCAGCCCAAGCCTTGTGACTATACTAAACCTTCCCTTACAGTAAAATGATGTTGAGTAAGTCTTTTGTTAACCTGCTGTAATTTCTTGATGCTCTGAACATGGAATTCAATTCCCCTTTCTTGGGGGCTATTTTCTCCTGTGTGTCTTCATTGCTTCCTTCACTAACATGTCAGATTTAAAAATACAGGGGCCTGATAAACTTTGTGTACTTCCAACAACATCTGCTATAAAGCAGTTCCTGGAGCCAGAGAGTATTAATTTAGTGAATGGAGGATACAGAAGTCAAGCTCCTAGCCAACCCAGCCTCTTCCTTTCTTCCAGCTTTGTCCCGTTTTGTATTCACCCCAGTGTCCTCCATAACTGGACCTATTCAAAGTATCCTGGTCTTTTTCTTTCTGTTAAAATTATCATTATCATCTTCATTTTCCTTCTTTCTTTTTTTTTTTTTTTTTTTGGTTTCTGGATTTTCGAGACAGGGTTTCTCTATACAGCCCTGGCTGTCCTGGAACTCACTCTGTAGATCAACTCTGTAGATCAGGGTGGCCTTGAACTCAGAAATCTGCCTGTCTCTGCCTCCCAAATGCTGGGATTAAAGGTGTGTGCCACCACCGCCCTGCTTATCTTTCAAGATTCAGCTCAAAATTTAGCTTTTCTTTAAAGCAACCCAAGGCAAAATCTCCTTAAGTCCATGCTATCTATTTACTATTTGAACATTTTCAATCTCTAGGAGAGCTAATACTTACACAGACTTTTCTTTATTTATAAGTACATTACAAATTGTCACAAAAGATAATTCTTTTCTGTATGCATGTGCGGATGTATGTACATGTTGTGTGTGCTTGTTGAGGTCAAAGAACACAACCTGGTTGTCATTCCTCAGGAACCAACAACCTTGTTTTTTGAGATAAGGTCTCTCCTTGGTCTAGGGCTTATGATTTGACTAAGTTGGCTGGCTGTTGAATCCTAGGCTCTGCCTGTTTCTACTTCTAAGGCTGAGGTTACAGGAACATACTGTGAAAAGCTTCATAAAAAGGGAAGGATCCGTACTCAAATCTTCACATTTGCACCAGCAAGCGCCAGATTTTGTGCTTTTACCAGCTAAGCATCTTCTTTATCCTCAAATTTATATGCAAGTAAATAATGTGCAGGCCTCATTAATTTATTTTAAAAAAATTTCATGTTCTTTCCTTCCAGGTATAATGAATAATTTAATAGCCCCCAAATAGTATCATAATTGATGTGTTGAAGTTTGTTTTAGCAATGAGTCTAATTTCTGCTTTGATTTGTACCTAGTATTTTCCTGAGCATTTTTCTGTAGAAAATTCAAAATGAATGCTTCAACTTTTAACTGTAAAGTCAGGATAGCCTTATTAATGAAATGTTTTTAATAAAAATAAACCTCAATCCCTTACACATTGCAGTTATTAGAATACTCTTAATATATACAATGGCTTTAAAAGTATTTAAATATTTTCCCTCCAATGCTGTTGACTCTAGTGTTCATTAGAATACCTTGACATATGGGTCGGTATATCAGAGCACATGATTAAATTTGTATCACGAAGATAAAGGATACTTGCCAATTTGGGTATTATCTTGACACCATTAGAATCTTCTACTGAAGTCATATTACAAAGTAGGATTCTTCTTACAACTTAGCTGCAGGCTGATCTGAAGGATACTCTCACATAGCTCTGGGTACACAATCCTGAAAGGTCAACTAGATAATGAACTCTTAGACTTGGAGATTTAAAAAAAAATCAAATTAGAAAAATTGTTGATAATCCAATGTATTGATAACATTCTGGAAAAATATCAAATTAGGCTTAGAATTTTAAAATATATGCAAAACTATGTTTTCTGTTAAAAGGCACAGGCAGCAGGATGCATTGACATTCCCTAGGGAAACTTTCAGAAACTATGTATGCCACACCCTTCCTGTCATTCTGACACAATCCTTTTCTTGTTGATCCCTGCTTAGAATAGTCAATGAGGGGTGATGGTGGTGTATCAGACTGGTAACCTGGGGCAAAGGAATGGAGAAACAAATGGAAAGAGTTGGTGGGGAAAGGCTATGCTAGAGTTGGGATCTGGAATGATCCCCAAAGTCTCATCCACAAAGACTTGGCTATCTGCCTCTATGGAACATGGTAGAATCTCTACCAGGTGGCATCTAGTAGGAAGTTTTAGGTCACTGGAGGAATAGCCTCCTAGGGGCTTGTGGGACATTGATCCCTTGCTCCTCCATGCACTACTTTCATCACATGCTGAGAAGGAATGGCTCAGTGGCCATGGAGTGAACTCCCCAAACTAACATAACATATGTGCGCTAACATAAACTTCTCCTTTCTCTAAAGTATCACAGGAATTTTGCTCAGCGAAGGCTGAAGGACAAAAGCCGATGCCAAAAAGAGGCCCAGAAGTACAATGTCACCCAAGAGCAAAACACCAGGAAATAGTGAGTTCTTTCCTTTGTACTCTTCTTCAGGTCTCATCACTGCCCAGGCCGCCTTTTAATCACTGGGATCAAGTGATCCTCCTGTCTAAATGTTCCAGTTATATGGAAGCACAGGCGTGTACCACCATGCTCAACTTAAAATATTCTTTCACTCTGCAGAATATGGTCTCATCAATGTCTAAGTTAGGTAACACCTAGAGAAAACACAACCTTTTAAAAACTCCACAAGCAAGCATGAGTGACATATGCCTCAGATGAACCCCAGACACAGTAGATTCCCCAGCTGAATCTGAACTTAAGCTCATGCATAAGATAAAATACCCCGAGGTCTCTGTGTTTGGGATGGGAAGAGTTCCAATATATTTTTTTTCCCTAAAACAGAATTGAAAAACAATCACAACTGTAGGAAAAAAAAAATCAAGACATTTGAATCAACTGTGCTTGTAGGACTGAGAGTTGCTTCCTGTTTCTAAGACGTTCTTTGTGCTTGACTTTACAAGCACAATCACCCAGCCAGCACCTGCCACTCAAACACCACCTAAAGCAAAGGCTGAAGGCCAACTAGGCCCTGCTTTCTTTCCAATGGCTTCTGGCTGATATTTACTACTCCACACTATCCTTTGTGTGTGTGTGTGTGTGTGTGTGTGTGTGTGTGTGTTTGTGTGTGTGTGTGTGAGATTTACCAACTTTTGAACTTGAAGGCAAAAACTATAAAGTGTAAAACATCTGTGAGAAACACTTTGTTGTAAGAATTTGGCCACTGACTGTTTGAGATAAAGATCAGTAATGTATACAGCTAAAACATCAACAATCCTAGGAACTTAAAAAAGAATACATTCCACGCATGTCTTTGCCGGCATACACTAAGTCTAATTATAAGCACTTGAACTACTTCAGCCTTTAAAGTGTTATAGAGACAGAAACAAAAGTAGTTGTCCCCTGAGAATGTAAACAGAAAACATTCTGTTACACTCTGCTACTATTTGTGCAGGTGTTATTGAACACTTCATCTGTTCTCCGTATGCCAGCTGTGTTGCCAAGACTTTTACACAAATTCACCTGTTCAATTTGACAGTAATGAAAGCAGCAATTACTACCATTTCAAGGACAAGGAAACCTGGGTAGAGAGAGTTGGAATTCTTTGTTCTGCCAAGTAAGGGTCAGAGCTGCTCCAGCTCTAGTCTCAGTCTCAGGGTCATGATTCTCTACAGAGTTGATTACATATGGAATGCCAGCACTGGAAGAAGAAATGACATTGCTCTGTGTGTGTGTGTGTGTGTGTGTGTGTGTGTGTGTGTGTGCCCATGACTGTATATGTGCTGGCGTATGTGGGGCCCAGAGGCCAACCTCGGGTGTTATTCCTCTGGAGCCGTTCCTATTTTCCTATTTATTTCTTTAATTATTTATTTATTGTTCTTCTGAGCCAGGGTCTCTCACTGGCCTGAAACTCGCCAGCCAGGTAAAGCTGTGTGTCTAGCCAGCAAGCCCCAGGGATCTATAGTGCTGAGATTACAAGCACATGCCGCCATACCCTGTTTTTTTTTTTTGTTTTGTTTGTTTGTTTTTTTGTTTTTGTTTTTTTCAAATCTGAGCTATAGTGACCAGCTGCAGGTCGGTGGGCTTGGGAGACAAGTGTTCTCTCCAGCTCAGAAAGGCTTTCTGGGAAATAGTACTACTACCCACACTGAGGCTTTTCTTTTCTTTTCTTTCTTTCTTTCTTTTTTTTTTTTTTTTTTTTGACCTTTTCTCCTGCAGTCTCCTCCTGTTCTCCGTCTTGTTTGTCATCTGTGCTTAGACTTTTCGTTTCTTTATCTTTTAACACCCACCAATTCCCTCTAGAATGTAACCTCAAGACAAGATGGACTCGCTTTATTTTTGTTTATTAGTAGAATAAAAACTTAAAAATGTTGGATTATTAGAAAGAAAAATGAAAATAGTTGCAAACCAAATATAGCAATGATCAAAACCAAAAGAGCTAAAGATGCTCACACTTAATATATGTCACCCTGACATGAATCTTTCAGTGACAGTGAGTGCCTGTGCTGTGGGACAATGGGATCATACTTGAGTGCCGCAAACAATGAGAGCATTAGAAGAACTGGAGAAGAAACAGGAATTCTGTGCTCTGGGTGTGACACCAGCCTTCCCTTTTCTTTTGTGGAGATACAGGATGTTTTCCAATGTTTGTAAATGTATTCTCAGGAAAGTCAACATGAATGTTCAGCTGGACTGACATTTATAACAACAGTTCAGCAAGCTGTTATGTGTTAGGTTAACAAATTATTTTTAAAGGTTGTACTCATGCCTGTATCTAAGAATCTAAAGCAGCGTGCCTATATCTTGCAATGGAAGTCTCCAGAACTTGACAGTCTAATACTCTGCAGTTTTAACAATCTCTGTAGTACCTGTTGATGACTTTAAAGTCTAAGAAAAAACATTCTAAAAACTTCTAATACATTACGGAATCTTGGGAGCTGTGGACTTCTTGAATTATTCCTCTATTGTAAAAAATGGGTCAATGTTAAATAAACTTATAACTGAAATCTTATCAGATGCAAAGTTGAGGGTCAACTATGAACTTTAGCATAGAACCAATTTAACCTTGTTGAAAGATTCCTCACAGAAAGTTTATATATTTTTAAATTAAAAATCATTTTGAAAAAAAGATCCAGTGAATTACTGCTTCACAACGTGCCCAGTTAGAAGTTTCTCCACCCAGCGTTTGCCTTAACTACCTCCTCACCTATGTTTGCACAGTACAAGTACAGCAGAGCTATTGGTCTGTTTGTTAACTGGGACAGCTCTGCCTTCTAGAACAGGACCCAGCAAACAGCAGGTGGCCTATAAATATTGGTATAGAGAATGAATAAATGACCACCAAGCAAAGCAAAACTTATCACCTGTTTTCCTCTGAGAAATGCTGAAATTTTTATAAACAGTTCTTATCATAAAATGTATGGTTTATGTGTAAATTTTGTTGTCTTAGAAGTTTTGTTTGTATTTGATTTTAAATCTGCCAGTTTAGACCCAAAACAAAAGTATGTATGAGAATCCCATTGTATAATTCACTCCTTTGTTTATATATCAAAAACAAATAGTAAAACACTTTGTTTATGAGGTAGCTATGACAGAAAAATGAGAAGAATCTGAATTTGTAGTATATTAAGGAAGGACTGCAAGGCAGAAAAGCTCTTCTGCTCTCCTCTGCCTGACTATCTGTGCTGGGTGTGGATTCCCAGAAGTCTCAGCTTTCAGAGCTGCTTACAAGTAAGTGGCCAGTGAAGTGGGGTGAGGACATCCATCAATGTTGACAGATGTCGCCTTTCTACTCTAGAGTTATTTGTTCAACTCCCTGACTTCCACGTTTCCCTGCTGAAAAACCTGCAGCAGAAAAGCAATGATTTCACCCAACTGGTCTAGGAATGTAGATACAATTTTGATTCTACTACTAATACAAATTTTTGTTCTTATTCCTTTTCATCATTTATCCCAATTTGTCATGTAATCTCCAATTTTCTTTAGTGTAGAGAGTGAACAGATGTAGGGAGAAGTCATTGAAATGAGGTAGATGCTCAGGACCAACTGGGAGGCTTAACCTGGGTTACCTGTTGAAATAGCAGTTGAGGTTCAAGAAGATGCACAAGTCTTATGTATTAGATCTAAGAATTGAAAAAAAAAACTCTTAGAGTTTGTATGCAACTGACTCAAAGTTTTATAATGTCAGGAAGCAAACTCTTTTTTCTTTGATATTTGTTAAAACAAGAATGTTTCAAATTTAGCAATGAACTGTGCTCAAGATCTGGGTACATATGGTCTTCAAGTCTAGCCTTACTTCTCTTACTGTTTCCCTAGTCTTTTGAAAATTTCTGGAAATTTTGTTTTTGTTTTTGCTTTTTTTTTTTTTTTTTTTTCCAAGACAGGGTTTCTCTGTATAGTTGTGGCTGTCCTGGAACTCACTCTGTAGACCAGGCTGGCCTCGAACTCAGAAATCTGCCTGCCTCTGCCTTCCAAGTGCTGGAATTAAAGGGGTGCACCACGACTGCCCGCTTGAAAATTTCTGGAAATCTTACATACAGGACGATACAAATTTCCTTTACAGGAAAGCCACCGTGTTTTAATTCCTTCATGTAATCCTTGTGCCCTAATGGCTTTATCTTATCAGCCAATCAGCCGATGTGGTGTACCCCTGTCACCTGACAAACCAAAAGTGAGCTGTTGTTCTTCAGCAACCTTCTGTAGCAAAGCTTGAGAAGCCACTAAACTCATTTATATGACTACCACTAAGTATGGCTCTCTGGTTTTGTTTTCTTTTGTCTTGTGGAAAGGTTCTCGTAGTCCAGAATGGCCTTGAACTCACTATGCAGCCAAAGTTGACTTTGAACTTTTGACCCCCTCAACTTTATTTTCTGCGAGCTAAGATCAGAGACATGGGCTACAATATCTGATATATGAGCTGCTGAGGATAAAACTCAGGGTTTCTTGTACGCTAGGGAGGAGGCACTCTACTAACTGCACGACTTCCGCAGCCCAAGCACACCTGTCCCTTAAGAAGCTCACACTGCACTTAATTTGGCTGTATACTATCTTTTTCCTGAGCACTTCTCTTTCTGTTAAAGCCTGTAGTAAATTTACGTTAAAACTCCGTTCTCACTCTCCTACTCTATCTCCATGCTCATCCGTTTATTCTCTAACTTCGCAGCTCTTGCTGCTCCGGAACTCTCTGTCAATCAGGCATCCCTCGATTTCATGGAGCCCCATCTGATTCTGCCGCCAAGTGCTGAGATTCAAGGCATGAGTATTACATCTGGCCTTAAAACTGCTTCTTAATAAATTCCAACAACACTTCATACTGACTCATTCTGAAACTCTTTTTTTGTGGGGATGCCAGAAATTCTGGCTTTCCCTGAGCAGGGATCTTCGAAGAAGGGAACTCCTCAGTCAGCAAGTGAAGTTGTGTCTCTTGGCTCCTCATCAGGCCCTCAGGGAGTGAACATTCACAGAGATGGGGAGGGGAATAAGAATGGAACCTCTCAGTACTCTAGCAACACAGAGAGAGGGCAGCAGTGTAAAACTGGTGTCTTCTCCAAGAATTAGTATATTATCAAGTTGTGTTTTTTGTTTTATTTTTTGATTGTTTGTTGTTTTTTTGACAATGAAATGCCTTCTAGTCCATTGAGAACGTACACACCACAAAGTCACATAAAGCTCAGCTCATGCCTTTACTGGAAGTACAGCTCCTGGTGGAGGAGACCTCCTGGGTAGAAACCTTGAGATTCCAGGCCCTGAAATCTCCAATGGGCATTGAGGACCTACGTTGTTTATCTTCAGAGTTTGGCAAAGGGAAGGCAAAGCATTCTGTCATTTCCTACTTTATAGTACAACCTACATTACCAAGAATGCTTTAATTACAAATAAATAACATTTGTTTTGTTCCTTTCGTTGTTTTCTGGCAGTCAATGATGTGAGGAAGTCTCTTGGTTCGTCTGGGACTCAAATACTTTAATCAGGACAATTAAAAAACCTAATTCCCATAAGTTTTTGGAAAAATTAGTGGGATAATTCATGTATCACTACTGCCTAAAATAGATTGGGCATACAATAAATGATAAGTAGGAACTATTATCTTTAATAATTCACAAAAATAGTGACTATAGAACTTGGGAAGAACCGGGCGGTGGTGGCACACACCTTTAATCCCAGCACTTGGGAGGCAGAGGCAGACGGATTTCTGAGTTCAAGGCCAGCCTGGTCTACAGAGTGAGTTCCGGGACAGCTAGGGCTATGCAGAGAAACCCTGTCTCAAAAAAAAAAAAAAAAAAAAAAAAAAAAA